>VXAC01002802.1:731973-830269 GCA_013399225.1 Rhipidura dahli | reverse complement strand
TTTTTTTTTTTTACTTTTTCTTTGGGTATGTGTGTGTGTCATCACCAATGCCCGCCTTCTAATATACTAATTGAAAACAATTTTAATCCTTATTAAGGTGCTGTTAGCTTTATTAGAGGAATGCCAATACCGATCAGGACGTTCAATCTCTTGCTTCAGTCAAAGAGATTTCAGAGGAAAAAATGAGGATGTGTACGGGAAGTGGTGGTCACAGCATTTCAGCTGCTCGTAGCAGCCGATCTCTGGCCGAGAGCAGCGGCCCGCAGCGCGCCTGAACGCCCAGCGCTCTCTGAGGGCTCGCCCCGCCATTACCGAGCCCGCCCGTCTCCCCGGCAACGCTCCCAGCGTGCCCCGCGCGCCGCGGGCCCCGGCGGGCGGTGCCACCGGCGGGAGGTGAGAGGCGCCATTTTTAAATCTCTCGGGCCGGCGGCAGCCACGCTTGGCCGGGCTGTGTGTGGGGGGGTTCCGCTGTGCGAGGGGGAGCCGGGGTGTGAGGAGGACCGGGCTGTGAGGGAGAACCGGAGTGTGAGCGGGGCGGGGGTGTGAGCAGGGCCGGGCTGGCCGCGGCCCTTCTCCGTGCGTGGGGCTGCGCCTCTTGGCGAACGGGCGGGGAGGTCCCTTGGCCTCTGCGCGGGCCCTTGCGCGCTGTCCCGGGGCCGCTGTCACCGCGCAGCCGGGACGGGAGATCCCAGCGCTCCTCTGTGCCGCCTCCGGGAACGGCCTGCTGCGGCCTCTGTGGCCTGCTGAGTTCGGGATCGCCTGGCACAGCTCAGGGGCAGGAGGAGCCCGCTCGCTGCAGGCTCTCAAGTGTTTACGCTTGTCTGCTTTGCTTTTCACCCGTGCTCCTCAGCCACGTGCGCTGTGAGGATAGTGTTTATTTTCCTGTGCTCCTGGATGTGTGTCTGCCGTGTTAGTGTGGTTCCTCTGACCGAGCTCTTACGTTCATACGTCAGAAAAATTAACAGTAAAAAGGTCATGGTGACTTAAGCGGCTCGCTTGGCTTCTTGCTCGATTTTCATCCACACTTTAGAGTGTATATAAAATCACATTTCTGCCTACAGGAGGTGTGGGATACGTATACTAACATGAAACCTATGCCCCGCCTGATCATCTCGATTTTTGAGTTAATATGAAAGGCAAGTGATTTTTCAGAAGAGTTTTGGTTGTAGAAGTATAGAAATATTTGTAAAAAGCAGCCATTTGTATGCCCGAGTAGAACTTTAAATGAGATTTTAGTGAGCAAAAGTTTGTGTCTTTGAAGGTTTCTTGCCACGAAAAAACAGTGGAAAACACACATGGCACGCTTAGACTGGCTGCTCTCGAGTACAGCTCAATTTACCAGCTGTAGCTCCTATTCAAAATTCAGTTTGGTCAAAAAAGCCTGTCAGTTTGACATGGTAGTGTATGTGGTTAAACCACAAATTTTAACCCTGAGCTAAGAGAGAACCTTGTTTGTTGTTTTTTAGCTAATAAGTACCCGAATATGTACTATAAGACAGAAACTGAAAGGGTGGTTCTGTGTGCCATGTGTAGGGATGGACACTGCAATAATATGTAGTTAATTGTTGAAATTTTTACTTTGAGCAGTGTTGTCGAGGTGGAGTGATAGTAGCTTGTGTGAGATTGATGTCTTCTGTAATACAGATATTATCCAAAATTTATGCACTTAGGTGCACAGATGTATTAAGTGCTTTTTTTCACTGGATTTCCTGCAGTAATATCTGACTGGTGTCTAGGTTATTGAACTTTCTATAACAAAGGTTTTGCTGTTTCTCTTTGGTTTTGCCTCCCTACGTTTTTTGTTTGTTTTTTTAAGGTGATTGCCTTGGCTGTTGCAAGTTGCTGTGACAGATGAGTAGAATACAGACTGTTTAATATGCAGTGTGCTGACACATTTCTCAAATTACTTAGAAGGGGTTTGGGTTTTTTTGTTACACACTTGGTGTTCACGGGAAGTCTGATCTCTTACGAGTGTGTTGCGTAGCTGTTTAAGATAGACTTTATTTCACTGACTTGTGACTGTCTAAAATCTGGGGATCTAGTCTTAAGGCTGTGATTTTGTGAACATCTGAGCTCCGTGCTGTGCCAGCTCTCTGCTTCTGAAAGGAGAAAGCCTTGCTCCTCCTCCTGTCTGTTTACTTGGCTCTTTGTTCCTTTCCCCTAGTCCGTACCAGCTGCCCACTTTCACTGATGATGTCGCTTGCTGGATTTTTCCATGAGCTCTTGTGACTCACTGACCTCACAGAAAAACTATTGAGTGTTTTCTGCTTGTTTGAGTGTGTTGGCTTCTTGAGTTAAAACAGTTCATGAAGGGGTCTGATGAATAACGAACACAGGAATGGGGATAAAGAAATGAGGAGTGGAACCTCCCGTTCCTGGTGACAGTGAGCTCTTGTGCTGGATTACACTTTTTCATTAGTTCGTTATCTGGTCTTACTGTAGACTCTTGAGCAGGGATGAGAAGGGGGTGGTGTTTGAAGAGTTGCTTTCATGAGCTTTCTTTGAGTTTTTCACTCTTTAACGCAAATAGTTCATTGTTTCACAAGATCTTGGTTAATTCAGTTAGAAAAAAAGAAAGAGCAAATAAAGAGGTCTGGAGTTGTGATAGAAGCAGGCAGAGGAATTAGACCATACATTGTGTGAAGAAGCTCTTTGACTTCCACAGATTTTGCTGAGAATTTTACTGCTTGAGCAAAACATGGCACAAGGCTAAATACTGCTAGTTTTTTCATCAGTAGTTGCAAAATTATATTTATTGTATCATCTAACTGCTTGAAACAGTGTTCAAACACGATAAATTTAAGTGGTTTAAGTGTGGCTGTGGTATGGAAAAGAGAGCCATGAGTGAGTTATGTATGGCACTCGGGAATTACCAATACATGGTGCAGCCACGTCATTTGGGTATGCCAGGTGAGCAAGAAGGAAGCCTTGCCATTGTAAACAAAATACCGTAAGAATTAATATAAGGAAATAAAAATATATTGATATCATCATATTTTTCTCTAAATGCAAGTATTCTCTCTGTTTTAAGAGCATGTGGCAAACAAGAGTTGAAATGATACAGCTGAAAAATCTTGCTAAAGGAAGGCCCTTTCATGATGCGCAGCTCTAAAGAGGAGAAATGTATAGTAGGAACTTCAGCAATCAGTTTCTCACTTTAGGAAAAGAAATAATTGGAAAAGAAAGGCAAAACAAAAGTAATTCTTAGAAATGCAATTGATTTACTTACCTATTCTACAGTTAGTATTGCCATTTTATCTACAGAGTGTGCACTTCCTAGATTTCAGGACTCTGCACCAACACCTTTATATTTATACCTGTGGAAAACCATGTTAAGGTTTCATAGTATGAATTTGGGGCAAGTGATACAAGTTTGCAGTTTGGTAGCTTGATAAAATTTGGCAGATATGTAGGTGTAGAATTAAGTTCAGATGTGGTGGGTTTAATTTCTTTAAAGTATGTTTTATGCTTCTCTACTTCTTGAACGCATCTCCAAGAGAGAAAGAACCTAGTGCTCTTGTAAAGTATTTCTCAAAAATTATGGGTGTGGTCTTTGTGTAATTTTGAAGATTATTTAAGGTCTGTTCACTGACTATGAGCAAGTACTGTTAGCCATTAGCATAGAAGATACTCTGGTTAGTAATATACTTACAGTATTTGTATCCCTAAATGGCGTTGACTATTGACAGTTTACTGCCAGAAATTATTTTGTGATGTGGGGAAAAGAACCGCAAAACAACACAAAACTTTTTTGCCTATGAGAATGTGAATAACTTAAATATTACAAATTGCTCTTTGTGTTTTCAAGGAAAGAGCTCTCATGAGGTAATGACTCTGTTGTGTTTCAGTTGTCACCAGGAATGCAAATCAAGACATTTGCCGCTAGATGTCCCTGCAAGCCAAAATAGTTTTGTTTCCTTAAATACAGCTTAGGTTTTTGTAGTCTGGAGCCTTGTTTTGTCAGCTGCAATTATCTCCCTCTATTTTCCCGTTTATCTTTTTCGTGAAATCTTCATGCATATGAATACATGGCCAGGTGTGTGTCTTGCTTCGGAATTTTTGCACTTTTTGATAGTAGCAAGAGCTGTGAGGAGAGACTATACTTCTCACCTGCAGCAGCTTGGAATAGAGAATAAAAAAGGCTATGTTTCAGCTTATCTTCTGGCTGATGTGCTCTCATAAAATATAGTGTTTTCTTGGTGTCTTTGACTTTATATCCATTATGCCACTTCAGAAATACTTCTTACTTAAGTAAGCAGCAGGATCCAGACCTGACTTTAAATGCTGTGTTCCTAATTCTGAGCTTTGGCTTACAATTTGATAGTTACGTTTAGTATCTCTAGCAATGAAAGCAAAGACTTGAGATGGAGAAAAGTCCTATTGCCTGCTTATTGTTGGGGTTTTTTTTTGTTGTTGTTTTGGTTTGTTGGTTTAGTTTGTTCTTTTTGTTAATGTGGGCTTTATTGTTTGTTTTTAATAGTGATCATGTTAATCCTGTTGATGTGCTTAGAAATTCTTAGGGATGTGCTGTCTTGAATTTTCTCTGGGTACCAGAGCTTTCTGTCCTCTCACATGATTTATTGTCCTTAGCATCGCTGACCTGCTCTCCTCATCCAGCTGTTGGTTTAACAATTGAAAACGTCTTTATATTGAGTTTGAAAATTGCTGTTGTCCTTTATTTCTCAACAGACAATAAAATTCAGGGATAAAAAAGAGATTGTATTGATTAGAAGGTTCTTCAGAACTTATGTCATGAATGTTTGAAGTTGGTTGTGCATATAGGCCCGTCATGGAGGAGAATGTACTTTATTCGGATTTCTTCCTCTTTATTCTCAGCAAATTTGAGTAAAGCAGAGTATGAAGTTGCTGTTGTTGCTTTGCCTAGACTAGTGTTATAAGTGGTAGATTTTTCTCTGATCTTTTCCCATTTTAGCAATGGAGGAAGAAAAAATGGGAGAGAAAGTTACATTTAAGTTTTCTTGACACTATCATATCTTAGTGGAATGGGTGTTATTTTCCTGTATGGAAAACAGATTTTCATCTTGCTTATGGTTCAGGGGTTTATAAAATCAAATTTTAAGTGTTTAAGATACATCCATGAAGGAGTGCCATGGTAGAAAACATACATGCAACTGTGTATGTAAAGAAGGTGAGGTATTTGTAGTGAGGTAGAGATTTAACATTGTTTCTGTTTGAGTTTTACTTTGTACAAAGGTACACTTTGCACACTGCAGACTTGGAGCGCTTAGGCATCAGTCCAGCTATGCAAAAAGCTAAAATGGCAGAGTAGTTGGTTTCAAAGCTTTGTAACTTCCCTAAAATTCAGCTCCAGTCCTCGTTCCCTCAGATCCTGTAGAAGTGTCAGTAATGATCAGATTAATACCTATTGCTTCAAATATCAAAAAGCACTAACAGGGCATATTAGAATGCTTCCTCATTTCTCAGCAACTCTTGATTTGCAGTTTTCCTCACACCAATCTGATATTATCACATTTTGCAAAACTCCTTCTAGAAAGGTCACAAAAAACCACAAGATGAGCTTTGAAAATAAGGAAGTGACATGTATCAATAATGTATTTCCGGACTGAACTGTGGGCAGATGTCTTCCAGGCCATCCCTGACACCTTAACTCCTCTCCAGAGAGGGTTTGATAGGAATTCAGTAGTGAATTTTCTGCTTTTCTTCCAGCTGAAATGGTGGTGTATTGAGTAATGCAGCCTGTTAGGATAGTGTGACAGTCTCTGACTTTAATAAGTAGTAAGAAAGGCTGTGTGTGTCTGCTGTCTGTGGCCTCTGCTTGAACTCTGATTAACAAGGCATAATTAGGGCATCATAGTCAGGGTCTCAGTGTATAGCATAAGTAAAAATAACATTTCATGTAATCTGTCAGATAGTAGCGCTTGCTCTTATTTTGTAGTGGCTCAAATGACCTTCATGTTTAAGTGTATTCTATGTCCCTGGAAGGGCTATTACTTCTCAAGGTAGGCTGCATAAGCAGAGAAGAGTTGCACTTTCAGTAAAGGTTTCTAATCTGAGTTACAGCAGAACCAGGATTCTTCTGTACTTAAAGCAAAAGCAGTGTGTGAAACCTTTGAACAGTGAATGTACTTGAATGCTAATTACATGTCCTTGTATTTGTTCAGGTGTCTTGATCTTCTAAGATGTCAGCAGGAGTGGATGGTCTTGTAGATTAGAAACATTTATCTTCTCCGTACTCATCGTAAACAGTCATCATAAAATGGATGGTTTGGGCAGCCTTCTTCCTCCTGTGGGTGAAAATGGTGATGCAGCTAATTCACAAGAAATACTAAAACTTTTGATGGATGAAAAAATGCGAAGTGAATACCATAAAGCAAATTATCAAACTGTAAGGGCAGAACATCTAAGGTACATCAATTTAAACAAGTTTCTCTCTTTGAGTTGTTAAAAGGTGAAGCTAAATGTTGGAAGGGATTTTTTTGTATGTGTGTTGTGTGTTAGCTATTTCTGTGTGTAAGGACAGATTTCTGTGTTGTTCATATTAGAAAATAAAGTACCGTAAGACATTGCAGTTGATATTTCTGCGGTACTTTTTATGCTTGTAAATATGGGATAACTTTTCAATATATTACAGGAAGAGAATATTAATACCTTGGTTCTTATTTGGTGTTTGTATGTTTGCTTCTGTGTATGAATCTTTTGAGCTTTAAGGTCTAATTTTAAAAGTTGTCTATAAAGTAAATATGTATTTTATCTTTCAGATTACAAGAGGATTATACCAAATCACAAGATGAACTGAAACGGTTGTTAGTTGAAAAACAGACTGTACATGACAAATTTCAGCAGCTTATTACTGAATATCAAGATCAGTTGCTGGATAAAACACAAGAACTGGAACAAGTGAGGCTGCAGGTGAGATAATTTTCTGGAGGAACTTAGTATGTATTTTTATCCTGTAGTAGGGCCATGCATATTTTTCTCTTAATGCTGCATGTATATACCCAGCTTGGATATATTTCAGATATCTTGAAATTCACCCGATCCAAGTAATGATTCTTCTCTGGAATGACTATGGGTTGAAATTACTGTTTTCTTGTTTAACTGAATCATCCAAATCCTGTTGTTAGGTGCTATGTAAGACCCTCAATCTCTATCTGTGCTTGCTCTGCTGTTAAGGAGAGAATCATCTGCCTTAGAGGGTGACTTAGGTGCCTAAACCTATTAGGATAAGTGACTAGAAAAATAGATATTTATTTCTCTTCACGATGACAGCTTTCTTCTTTCTTTCTTTTTCTTAAAGAATCCCAAACAAATTTCAAACAAAAATACTCCTCAACATTTAAGATAACTTGGATGACAGTCTATGTAACTGCTTGTTTCCTTAAACTAATGCAGGACATATTCTTAAAAAACAAATATAGCCTCTAAACAAAGGATCCCAGACTCTGAATGGGGGAGATGCACCTCAGTACCATAATTAGAAGTAGTTCCAGGGACTTCAGGGTACAGATAAGTAAAAGAAAAGTAGAATAAATTAGAGTATGTCACAGTTGTGGATGACATTTTTTGTTTCAAACTCTGCTTCTTGGTAGATAGTTTGCTGTGTGAACCATACCAAGAAATTTTGAGAAAATACCATACAGAATGGAGCTTAAGGCAGGGAATCTTTCCTGATGTTTTTTTCATTCCAACCAGGACCACATATCCATTGGAGAACACACATCTAATGTGTTTTGCAAATAATGGTTTGGTGTTGCTTATTTTGATCTTTTGGGGTTGCTTCACTTACTGTTTGAGTTTTTCTAGACACTAATTCTTTATCTTTAATGTGAGACTGCTTTTCCTTCCCCTATCCCCCACAAAGGAGATAAATCTCCTGGGAATTCAGCCTGAAATTTGCATTGCTTTTACCAATAAATACTGACATTCTAAATGCTTCCGTTAATTTCCCAGAATATTTTTAGTTCACTAATATGTTTTTTTGCTTCTGTGTAACTACTGTTGAAATTTCTTTGGAAAAACATAGAAAATTAAGTAGAATTCCTAAAATAATATTTGAAATACTTAATTCCTGGCTATGTGACCTATCACAGTGTAAATAACTGAATATGACTCATTTGTGATACTTTTCTGCTTTAAGGTGCTAACTCCTCAAAAATTAGAACTGTTAAAAGCAAAAATATACGAGGAATTGGAGTCTACAATGAGAGAGCGTTATCAGAAGCTAGAAAATGTAAGTCATAAGTATTGAAATTCTGTTTCATTTAGAGTAGTGTTATAGTTGTTCCTAAAATCTTAGAAATTAAAACTGAAAGGGGAGCAAAGTAGGACATTATTTGTCTGGTACTGTTGTCCCAGGCAGGGAAGGTTGAAATCATGGAAGAGGAATATTTCATGGACATTTGAAGGAAATAAATTTGAAAACTTTTAATTGTTTCTTTTTTTTTGGTCTAACTTAGGAAGTAGAAAAATACAGAACGCTATATAACAAACTTCGTTATGAACATACCTTTCTGAAATCAGAATTTGAACATCAAAAGGAAGAACATGCACATATTTTAGAAGAGAAGAAAATAAAATATGAGGCTGAGGTATGTAGAACATTATAGTAGCTGAGAAGGCATCTCTGACAAAGCTGCTTGAACATTGTGGAACTGTTGGTACTTGAGGGTTGTCAGTTTGACACCATTTCATGATGTTTGTTTCTATTCTCTGAATTCTCAAAGCATTTCCATGACTTAGCCTAAGGCTGCCTCTGGAGATTTGTTCAGTCATGGGTTGCAATATTATTTCTGCTATTAGAAGTAAGAATAAGTTGCTTTCTGGTAAATGCCTGTCATTATTTTTGCTTAATGCTGTTTTTAATCACATTTGTGATGGAATTTGAGACATGATGCAAATTTGAAACTATTAAATTATCAGAGTATCCAATGTAAGTTTAGAATTTAAATTACTTACCTGGCAACTTATTGAAGAAGATATTTTTAATAGCAGATAAGGGTGCATTTTGCGATGTACATCCCAGTTTGGATCGTGATGGTGATAATCAAAAGGATACTGAAAACTTCGGTAACTTTATTTCAATTGTATTAGCTCTTGAAGACACCATTCATTTCTTCGGACTTTCAAAAGTTTATGTAACTAAATAAATTGCCAGTTTATTTATGTTTGAAATATATACAACATTGTAAATGAGTTGCAGATGTCATTTGCATATCCATTTAAGTATTTGTCTGGAAGCATATATTCTAAGATGCCAGATTTGAATGTATTACTCCAAGCATCAGACACAAATCAAAGCAATTGTCACTTTCAAAATCAATCCAAGTTTGCAAATTTGTTAAAAACAGAACAGTTGTCCTTCCTGGAGCTAAACCCACATGCTGTTTTACAGCCTGCATCTCTCATGGGCTTGTTGAGTTTGTGCTAGTCCTGCAGCTGATTAGCAGTCTTACACAGAATGAAACTACCTTGAGCCCAGGGCACAGTGTGATCTGGTTTCTCTCAAAAGGCTTTTTAACGTTCCTTGTCATTTAGCACAAGGAGGCTGTAAAAACATCCTAATTCTTAAATGATGGCTTGGGCATATAATGCAATTGAATCTCCTCATAAAAGGCATTTGGAGGGCTTTTGCTGCAGAAATCAGGTTTGTTCATAGAGAACGCTGGTGAAACTTTTGAAGGACTGCTGCAGATCAGAGTTTGGACTAGTCCCCAAATATGGAGAGAATGCTTACATACCTTTCTTTCTCACTCTTTTGCCCTCAGTATTATATTCGATCCATGTAACTATTTTGAAACGTAACCAATCTATGTATTTAAATGTTTGTTAATTACAGTCTCCAGATTAGTTTATACCTTTTGTACTACCATGTAAGAGAGAGTTGGGGGGTTTTTTGTTGTTATTGGGTTTTGGTTTTTATTTTTTGGTTTGTTGTCTGTTGGGGCCTAGTGATGTTGGCTGTCTGGAGTTATTAGCAGATTTGAGTTTGGTTGTAATTATAAAATAGTGAAATCATAAGGTAAGTTGGAAGAGACTCTTTCTAGTCCAAAATCCTGCTTAAAATATTGAAGTGTAATGAGATCAGGTTGCTCGGGACCATGTTCAGCCAAGTTTTGAACATCTGCAAGGATGGAGATGTCATAGTTTTTCTGGCCAGACTATTTCAGTATTTAACTATCTTCATGGTAAACTTTTTTCATAATATGTAACTGGAACTTCACATGTTCCAAACTCTGCCTGTTGCCTCTCTTCCCATCACTGTGCATCATCTCTTCTCTGAGCTGAAGCTTAGTTCTCTCAGCCTGTCCCTATATGTCATGTTTCCCAGCCCTCTGAACATCCTGGTGGCCATCTGAACTTGACACAAACTCCAGATACAGCTTTACCAGTACTGGAAGGGGACCAGAGGATCACTTCCCTGGATCTGCTACTTATCCTTCTGCCAATTTACCAGGATTCAATTGGCTGACTTTGCTGCAAGGATACTGTGCTTACTGATGTTCAGGGTGTTGTCCACTAGGAGGCCCAGATCCTTTTCCGTGGAGATGCTTCCTAGACAGTTTCTGCCAGCCTGTGCTGTTGCATTGGGTTACTACATCCCAGATGCATGACTTGCTCTTCTTGTTGAAGAGGACCCAGTTCTGTCCATTCCTTCAGCCTGTCCAGATTCTTCTGGATAGCAGTTCTGCCTTCCAACAGATTGACCATTTCCCCCCAGTTTGGTGTCACACTCAAGCTTGCTGAAAGTGACTCCATGTCATAATCTATCTTGCTAATGACAACATTAATCAGTATTGAACTCTGTAGTGTTCTCAAAAAGACCCCACTAGTTACTGGCATTCAGGTGGTCTTGCTTTGAATGTCCTATTCTAAGCAAGAAAACAAATGCTAATGTAATTTCTTAAAAATTTAAATGTCCACTGCTGTTCTTTTCTGAATTGTTAACTGCTGTAATTGTTGCTGCCTGACCCATAACCAATGTAAGAGATTTTTATTTTTTTGATTAACAACTATCAGATTGCAAGACTGGATAAAGATAAGGAAGAACTCCATAATCAGCTGCTTAGCATTGATCCCACAAGGGACAGTAAACGTGTGGAGGCACTTTCTAGAGAAAAAGCACAACTGTGTCAGAAATTAAAAGCGTTAGAAGCAGAAGTAGAAGAACTAAGAGCAGAAAGACACAACTGTGGTGTGCAAGCAGAAAATATTCAAAGGGTACAAACACGACAGTTAGCTGACATGCAGACCATGATACGGTCTCTAGAGGTAAGACTTTTTTTTATTACTTTGCATCCCTGTAGAGTGTAGTAAGACTAACACTTGACCTGACAGAACTGTCACTGAAGTCACTGATAATTTTGCCATTGACTCCATGATTTGAATTTGTACATTTAAAATCAAAATACAGTTGAGTGGGAGTCATGTACTGCCAGTTCAACTTTAGAAAGTCTCTCAACTGAGAGATTCTGTTGAATGATCTCCTTCCTAAACAGGTGAGTGGGATCTGTATTAGTAGTCAGTAAGAAGGTCATGTCAGCACTTACCACTTGGCTGGAGTTAGAAAACAATGTGTTAATAATCTGTAAATTCTTTATTCTTTTCAAAAATGTTACATGATGCTCCTCTCTTTAATCCTTTCCTTGTCTGTCATCTTTTTTGCTTACCTGTGCCTCTTCTTTCCCCAACACATTACTGCAGTTGTTTAGTTCTTGGCTGTTGCTCTTCCTTAAAGAAACTTTGGTATTCCTGGCCTGTTGTACATTCCCCAGGATTCCACTGTATTCCTCATCTATGATCCTCAGACCTTCTGTTAGTTCTTGCTGCCTTTCTAGGTAGTGAGCCTTTTCATCTAGATTCTTTGCACAGTTGTAGCATGCAGATAGATGGTTCATTTTCTTTTTTACTATTTTCTGTGCTGTACACCTTAGTTACAAAACACTCTGATCTCATCTTAAAGAATGTTGTAATCTTCTTAGACGACTTTAAAGAATGCCCTGCTGAAAATACAAATGTTCAGAAAAAGGAAGGCAAAATCATATATTCGATTACCTTTTTGATATTCAGTAAAGATAAGGGTCTTGACTCTATAATACAGTATTTGCATTTTCTTTCCTCTCCATGATGTTAATTCTTCTGTCGGTGTAACTGCATAGGCCAGCATATTACACCTTTTTGAGCACCATTTGTAGTTACACTGTTTACAGCTCAGTAATTTGCTGGTAAGCACACCTGCTGCCTCCCAGCCAAGTCAGATTACACCACCTCCTTATGAAGGAGGATTGAAAATGTGTGTGATTCTGTGTAGGAAGTGTTAGTACAAACAGTTGTGACTTTTGAGTAAAATTCAAGACCCCTGTTGTATTGGAATATATGGTTGAGCAAAGATGAGTATTTGTATATCATATTATATACTATAATGAGTCAGTAATATCTGAAAGCCCAGATCAATCAAACATTTCAGATGAGTAACACGAGGCAACCCAGCTCCAAAAATCTTAAAAATGCTTCCTTCATTCAAGGCAGAAAAGAAGTCTGCAGAACTACAGGTTGATCGACTTGAGAAAGAACTGAGGATGAGTCATGAGCAAAACATTCTCTTAACTAGCAAACTTCACAAATCTGAACGAGAAGTCAATTCCTTAGCTGCTAAAGTAAGTACTTTTATGGTATCTGAAATACATTTTTCACATCCTGTTATGTTTTTCTACTGATATTTTGCACTAAGAATAAAGTAACAATGTCTTCTGCTGTGACTTAAAATAGGTATGGAATTTTTACCTCAGTTTCAGTTGAAAGAAAATGTGACTTTACAGGAGAAATGTCATATCTAAAAGTATCTCTAAAGATTGAGGTTATGTTCTTCCTGAACAGAAAAAAGAGCAGGACTTGAAGAGGTATCTTTATATTCATGTTTTTAATGCTAATGAAAACAGCCAGCCTTTAGAGCTTTAAACTGATCATTTTTCCTTTTTTTTTTCTTTTTGTAATGGAGCTATGGCTTCTGGAGATCTTAAAAAGTATCCTCTGAATGGTCTCTGTTAGCTACAGGAAGCAAGCTGCATTGGAATTACTTGTGGAGATTTAGGTTATATTAGAAGCAGGGTCCTCACATTAGCATAAACCTTTTTCTTGGGCTAATGCCAGCATAGCTTGTACAGAAACATTTTGGTACAGCATTGCATCATAGCATTTTAAGTAGACCATTTTCTTAAATCATAGTCAAGTAACTTTGTTGGGTTGGCACCAGATCTTGGAGGTTTTGTTCTATGTTTGTATGCTTTTCCTTTTTTTTTTTTGAGATCTTTTTCCAATACATATTTATGAGTGCTAAGTATTTCATTTTGGTCATTCATTAAAAAAAGTTCTAATTTACCATAGGAATAGGATATAGCTATACCACTATTTAAAGCCTCTTTATGTAGTATGCCGTACTTGTCCCCCATGAATGCTAAACAGGACAGGAAAAATGCTGTTAAATGTTTTTCAATAGCCTCCCAGAATATACAGAAGATTGTTACAGTCTTTACTTTTTGTATCAACTGGTCTTCTCTGCTCCCTCCCAGAAGTAGGACAAAATAAAATGTTCCAGTGGTGTTTCTCAAAGGAGGGAAAATAAAAGCTTTACTATACTAACCTCCACCTGCTTCTACTCCAAGTCAAACTTATTCCTGAGCACAGGTGCATGTGTTTGTCTTCTGGATTTTCTGCCTTAAAAAAACTACCTTAAATCTTTTCAAGTTGCCCTGAAATACTATCCACTTAGTATATAAGCACCTAAATCTTCCATGTAGTTACTTAATAAGCTACTGTGTCATTCTTAACCTTTTGCCACTTGTATATGCTAGCAGGTTGTAATTACATTTGTCATTGTGAATGGATTTTCATTATAAGTGCTTTCCTCCAGATATTTAATTCTTATTGACCGTGTAATTACTGAGTTCAAATGCCTAAACTATAGAAAGTTTCCATGCAAGCAGTAATTTTCTTTGATTTGATGTTCTTAAAGCTCCTACTTTTATGAGGCCATTTGATGTGTCTTTAGAAAAGTATTTGATTTAAAATGCATTTTACAACTCTGAAAATCTGGATTTTGAGAAAGTAATGTAGCACTCCAGGAGGCCAGGGCGACTATAAGTAGTTACCGAATTGAAATTACTTGGGGAGGTAGTTGTTATTCTGGCTTTGGATATCACTGTTTTGATTTACTTATGGAGATGAAATTTAATTTTTAGATTGACTCTGAGGTATCTTTAGTCAGAAGTGAAGTAAATATATATAAATTGATTCTAGTTAATTTGGTGTTGTTTTGTTCTAATTCATAGGTAGAAGAACTTAAACATTCACATAAGTTGGAAGTAACAAATATCAAACTGGAGGCAGCAAGAACAAAGAGTGAGATAGAAAGAGAGAGAAACAAGATTCAAAGTGAAATGGATGGTAAAGTATGAAATTATTTTGTAATTGTTTAATCTGTTTACTTCTAGTTAGAATAACACAATGATTTTTTTCTTTGAACACTCCCCAGCAGCCTTCACCTTCTACTTCTGGTCTAGGTCATAGATCTGACAATTCACTTAGTATTTGAAATAATTGTGTGTTTCACTTGCTCTACTAGGTGAAAAATTAGTTGAGAGCAGTTTTTCATTTTTGTAAATTAGTGCGTTTGTGACACAACTTGAGCATAATCTATTTCAAATTATATACTTCATATGGTTATTTTTTTTCTATTATTGCTAAATTCCAGAGTCTTTCACATTCTGCTTGAAACCTTAATGTACTATAGGGCTTCAGTGGTCAGGTTTGTTTTTTTTTTTTGGTTCTGTGTCTGTGGAATTGATACCCATTCCATAAGGCTGCCACATGAAACAAAATACAGTACCTAGCTCATTCGGTGAAGGAAATAGGCATTGTTCTGAGATATCTGAAGCAGCTGACTGTGTAGGCAACTTGAAATAGCTTTCTAGAGTGGAAAGGCCAAAACTTTCTAGTACTAGTTGTGTTTAAATCACTACACAGCTCTAAAGAGAACTGTCCTCTTACTGATTTGCCATAGCCCCAAAATAGTACCTTTGTCTTCTGAAATATTTGTTTCTGTTCACTTGCTTTAATATTAAGCTCGCTAGGAGCAAGGAAAAAGTGCTGTTTTCTGTATTGACAATATATTTACAGTATATTGCGAACTAAAAATGTTGGGCCCTATGAAGTATGAAACTGAATACTGACGAGACTGAAGTTAACCTGAAATTACTGTGGAATTCCATTTGCGTCACTGAATCAGCTAAATAACCAGGAGTCACTGTTAGAGCATATTGGCTTATTTGCCACTGAACACAGGTGTTAGTCACAAGATTTTAATTTGTATCATTTGTCCCTTCCTATAGAGCCATATTTTTAGAGATGCCTTATTTGGTAATATAGGTGGATTAAAATTTGAGATTTGTTGTAGCCCAGTTGCTGGTTTCACCGATAACCAGTTACTGTTTACTGTAAATTTTTCCAGAAAAAGAAAATTTTCTTGCTCAACCTTTCCATAGCTATTGTGGAACATTTAAAAAAAAATTTTAAAATCCAGACTCAAGTGCTTAGTATAAATTGCTCTAGAGTTTAAATCTATAATAATATCAACTGTTTAATTCCTGTTGTATATTAAAGTAAGAAACTCTCGTAGACCGTGATTCCAGTGTAATGGTTACTTTTCAAAAGCTTTGGAAGTAATACTGTTATACTAAGAAAGGTCTCTTCTGGTTTTCTTGGTTTTTTTTTTCTCCTTTCCCCATTCATTTTATCATTTGAACTGAGATTTTTATTTCCCTTTTATTAATTTATAAAGTTATTTGAATACATGATTTCATTAGGTTCTTCTCAATAATGACATGTTTAACTTTTTTTAATGTATAATGCAGGATTGCTGTCCGACAAGGAAATTCTTAATGCAGCTGTTGAACGCCATAAAGAGCTTTTAGTAGAAAAGGATCGGGAGCTAATTCGTAAAGTGCAAGCTGCCAGAGAGGAAGTTTTTGACAATATTGCAGCCTTACAGAATGAAAAGTATGTGTACTGATTTCCTCCTCAACTCTCAAAGAGGACTGTTTTGTGTTACTTTAAAAAATGTCACTCTTAACTAAACACTTCTGCCATTTTGTAGTGATTTTTACGTGCCTGTTGAATAATGTCTCAGGTTAGAACTCGAGAACAGACTAGCTGATCTAGAGAAGATGAAACTGGAACAAGATTCTTGGAGACAGTCTGAAAAGGATCAGTATGAAGAGAAACTACGTGCTGTGCAGATGGCAGAAGAATCTAGCAAAAAGGAACTTCAGCGTTTGCGGTAGTGTGGCTTTCCTAATCTTAGCACAAATTTTTCATTTTCCCCTCTTAATTTCTTTACAGTAGACAGTATAAAAGCTTACTATTCATAGATGCAGAAATCTTCATTATGAAATGTTCATTACAGTAGATGAAGCAAAATTGTCTTTTGCACTATATAAAAAATAGTGCAGAATTAGAAATGAATGGTTTAAAAAAACAGCACTTTTCATCCAAACCTTTAAATGTTATTTTCAATGACCATTTTGAAGTAATAATTTAGCAATACAATTTGTTAAAACTGGTTCAGTGCTGGCTGCTGGCATAGCGCCAGTGTTAGAGTAAACTGTTTCTCTTTCCACAGTGGCACCATAGCAGCAACTAGCAAGCTGAGACCCTAATATGATGTTTCTGAGTTGGTTGTTATGGTTGTGAGTTTACTTGGCTTACTGTAGTTTTTGTATGAAGGTCAGTATGATAAAATGAGTCATACTCCAAAAGTCTTACTCCTCTGTGAATTCAAAGAATGAATAGAAATATATTTTAATAGTTTTTTAGTTAAATATTTATCAGCCTTTCAATTAATGCTATTTATTTGTCAGGCTGATTTGTCCTAATTTATAACATTGGTATTTTGATTAGATAAAAATAAGGATGTCTTACACAATTTTAGATTAAAAATTCAACAGCAAGCTATGCAGACAGAGGAGCTGGAAGAAAAGAAATGTGAAAATGCTAATCTGAAACAGGTAAGGTTTTATTGCATTGTAATGTTTTATAGAGAAATGCATTCCTTCCTGTGGTTACCATGTCCTGTGTTTGAAGATTAGATTGAATTTTTAAGGCTTTTTTTTTTTTCCCTGAGGGACAAAATGTGTACTACAGATATTTAAAAGGAGAAGTGTTCAGAAATCAATCATGCTTTCCTGGACCTCTATAAATGGATTACAGCTTTTTGCTTCATGTGTTTTGTGGGTACTAGGCATTTCAAAGCGGAATGTTTATAGACTGGTATATTGAATACGGTTATGCACTATTTAACTGGAGATTCAGTTGCCATGGAGACTTATAAATTGTTTCTAGGTAATGCCTTGCATTTATACTGCATCTCTCATCTGAGGTTCTTCAAGTGTTTAACAGATGTTTCATAAATGAACAAACTAGTGTAAAGAGGTATATTTCTATTGCAGAGTCAATTGATGGCAGTGTTGAAAATAAAACAATTTTTTTAACTCCTGCTTGCCTGTGATGTTATTTAGTTGGTAATAACAATAGCTGTGCATCAAAGTACTCTGCAAGCTGTGTGCACTTGAAGTTCGAGGCAATTATTTTTTTCCTCTAGAAATCAGAAATTGGAGGATCTAAGTGTCCATGTGGGGGGGAGGAAAAGGAAAGGGAAATGATCGTTTTTATATGCTGGCTGCAGAGTTTGGACTTTTCCGTGCTTCCTTATTTTGTGAACTTGTTGGTACATTCACTGCTGGCTGTAACACATTGGTGTTATGAGACAAAGGAGCCTGGATAGCTCCACAGCTCTGCTACTAGAATGTTGCATGGTCCTTGAATTCTGTTCAGCCCTGGGGCTGAAGTGTTGGATTTCTGAAGTTCTGGGGGACATGTCAAAGACTGAAGAGTCCTGCCTGCCTTTCTCACTTTAAAGGCAATAGAAACCCTTTGTCCTATAGTGATTTACTGTAAAGCTTCTGGAGAAGCTGTTGAATAAAGAGAAAGGAAACAAGTAAAAAAGGCTAATGAAAAGCTAAAGCCAGTTGGTGTCTCCATTTTCTTATTGTCTCAATATCTCAAAATCAATTGTTGGTTATTTGCATACTTTCTGAAATGGAAAAAATCTCTTTTTTTTTGGTAGCAAATACATGATATGCAACTCCAGCTTGCCTCACTTTCTCAATCAGAAAAAGATTTGCTGGAGTCTAATCAGAAGTTGAAGGAAATAATAGAGAGATCAAAACTAGAATGTCAACATGCAAGGGCTCAGGCAGAGAAAGCTCAACTGGAAACAGAGAAGTAACTTTTTTCTTTTGGCTTTACTTTTCATGTTGCTTGTGTTTCTCTCATGTGGATTATTTAACTATGGATTGTAGATTCTGAATAAAGTCAAAGTTAAAATGATAAGGAAATACTGGACAGTTGTAAGAAATGGCTGTATGTTCTGTTGCACATGTATATATAAAAGCTTTCCTCATGGCAGCTTTAAAAACCAGAGTTTGTTTCTATTCGTGTCTGTTAAAATTAACTATTGATTAGTGAGATACACTGCTTACATAAAATGAAATTCTACTTATACTGAAGTGAATGTCAAACTTCTATAGGTATAAATGGATCTAGAGTTTCAGACAGTTTTTTTAAGAGTGTTTAAGCTGCAAGGGTGAAAAAAGCTTTCAAGCACTGTATTATGCTTTGATGAGGTACCAGGGTCCCAGTCAGTACATGTGCATGTACTTCTTTTCTTTTCCAACTAGATACTTTTAGCAGATATGAGGAAAGTAAAAGCTTATAGGATACGTTCTAGTTCCTCTCATCAAAATTTTAAAAAAATCACTTTCCTTTTTTTGTACAAGCTTGACCACATACCATCAAAATATGATAATAAATGTGGAAGAATACCAAATCTTAGTCAGATTTCATATAGAAATGAACACTTTCCTGGAATTTAAAGATTAATTTGTCAGGCTGAAATGGCTTTTCAGAATTTCTTAGCTTAGTAACCAAATATGTGTCTGTGTCCCAGATAAAGTATAAAATCTCCAAAAGGCATAGTGTGCTTTTTTTTTTGTTTGTTTTAACATCTCTTTTGCTACTAATTGGTATTGCAATTGCTATTAGTTTAAGTACTGCTTTCCAATGTAAGCTTTGAAGCATTATTACATTTGGACTGCAGAGTATGTCACTAGCACATTAAATACTTCAGATGTTTGCTTTAGGGAGGTGTATTCACATGTTGCATGAGATAGTTGCTGTTACTTGAGTGAAATTGTCAGTGTCATTTACATATTTATGGATCACAAACTAGTCAGGACTAGGTTTTCCTGAGAAGGCAGTGGAAGGAGCTTGTCAGTCCTCAGAGATCATTGTACAAGTTTGTAGGTGCTGGGAGATGCACTAAGGCTGATATTGCACAAATGAAGCAGCTTTGTAGCCTGCATGTAAGTCCTGCAGATCTGTGCCATTGCTACCCTGGGAGCCTTGGGGCATGTTTTGTTCTTATTATGAATCTGTGAGTGATAGGACATTCTTTTTCAGCTCAGTCTATTCTTATGAGCTTGAACACCAAAGAGTTAAGTTGTACCAAAGCAAGAGGAAGTGAAATAGGGACCAAAAGATGAGAAAACATAAGATAAAAAGTTTTAGATAAATAAAGTAATGCCAGTTGAACACTGAGCATAAGTAGGCAAAGCAGCTGCATGTCTGGCTGTGTCAATCTTAAGCTTGGAACTGAAAATGTGAAAGGAGAAAAAGAGCTGAAGGCAAACTATGAGACTGATACAGATCGAAGATAAGCTCAAACAGGGACTTGTTAAGCATTTTGGGAACAATGTTAGTGGCATTTAAACCAACCAAACAACACACACTCCCTACCCCACCACCAAAATACCTCCAAAATCCCCCACACCCAACCTCAAGCATTTTTAACCAATGCCTCAGCTGAAATCCTTTTACTGCTAAGCAGTGTTTGTCGAAAGTGCTTTGGTTCCTGGGTATTAGTAGTTATTTACAGTCAAGAGCGAGGTACAAGCTATGCTGAGTCAACTAAAAGAGCTGTGACTGGTAACACATGGGCCAAGACCCTGTTTCCCATATGAGAGTGGATGATGCCTAATACTTCTGCTGTGGGGAGGGGAGAGGTGGTTTGGTGAGAAATTTAGAGAGATGCATTCAGAGTCCCTGTAGGGAAGCTGCATCTGACCATGACTGGAGCAGTGTGGATGCACTAATACCAACCTTGACCTTCTTAAAATCTGCTGCATAGAATCTCCCAATTTGATTTTAGTTTTTAACAGTCATGTAAATAAATATGCCATTAATTCTTGTCTGCTTTGACTCGCAATGCAGATATCTCAAACAAACAAGGCAGCATGGAGAAACTGGCTCCTTTCCTATCCACTGCTAGAGAGCACAGCCTAATTTTAGGATGTTGTAACCATGCAAAGGTCTAAACAGATAACATATGCCATTGGTAGTGCGTGTTCAGCTGGAATGTTGTCTAGAAACCATATTGGTGGGAGCTTCCTGTTGAGCTGGTGTTTGTTCTGGTTGGGAGCACCTCCTAAGCAAGTCTGTTAAAAAGACTTAGTAGACCCCACTGGGAAACACCCGGCTCTTCCAGAGAAGGTAGTTGTCAGCTCTTCTGACAACTGATGTTTGGCATAGGCATCTATTTTTGTGTTCCAGTGTGATTGTTTGACCTGAATTGAGGAGTTTTCTGTGGTTGGTTTGACAGCATGCCAATCCAACAAAGCACCAACAATTAGCTTCTTGGAATCAGTTTTCAAAACTTGCCTCATGGTCGAACAAAACTTAGAATAATGTTAATGCACCGGTTCAAATATCATATGTTAACAATCTAATTATGACTAATCAAATTTAAATCAGATTCTTTAAGTATATAAAAGTAGGAGTTGTGAAAAGATGCATCTATTTAAAGAGCCTTTAGGCATTAACTGAATGCATTGCTTTGTTTGTATAACCTCTTAATCTTTTAACCTGATTTTTCCAAAGGACTTTAGAATACCAGCGTATGGAATGGCTGCAGGAGAAGCATATGCTTACTCAGCACATGGCAGAGTATGAAGAGAAATACAAGCAAATGAAGAACAAGCTATGTCGAGCTGCTGTTGCTCAGAAAAAGGCATGTTGTCTCTTCCTTTTTGAATGATCCAGCCTGTGTAAAGTTCAACTTTATGTTGGCCAGCTAAAATTGTTTCAGTATCAGGAGTTTATTTGCAGGCTACTGTATATAATAACTAAATATATTGGGTTCTTCAGGATTAGTGTAGAAATAGGTTGAAGTGATATGCAAGAGAATATTACAGCAAACAACTTTGTTACAGTACCATCAAAGATTTTGTGAGGCTTTCTTTGTACACACGTGTGCATTGATGGATATTTAAGAGGTGGACCCCTTGATGAGGGAGGATGATGTTTCAGATACTAGACAAGTGATGCTACTTTTCCTTGATGGTACATTACAATTTTATTTCTCCTAAGCTTACTTTTTGTGAAATAATTTGAAAGAAAAGGCAGATTTTTTACAAAAGCTCAAGATTAATTAGCAGTGTTACACACTGAACATAGGTTAACCTAGCAGTATCTTTTAAGGTCATGAAAAGTTAAGGTCAACAGGAGAAAAAAAAAAGGAAGCATACTTTTTTGGTTATGCTTATACTCATTTATACATGGTCATTTAAAGGATGACTGTTGTGATTCTCAGATACAGTTAATGTTTGTTAGTATAGCTGGTCACTGACCAACAAATGACTGGCAGCTGTGCCTCTTTCATTCACAACTATGGATCATTTCCCATCTCTTCTGCTTGCCTGCATGGTAATATAAGCACCTTCAAACAACACAGCATCTCTTCTTAAAGAAAAAAAATCCTATAAAGCATAACAGCTTGAAACCATGTAATGTAGATTTAATTTTTACAGGATCTAATCTATCAAGGTATTACTTATCTGTTTGAAACATCTGTTTGACAGAGAAAGACTCTCAATGACAATAAACAAAGGAGGATGTGTGAGAAAATAGAACTTTTGGAAGCCAAGATGGAAGAACTAGAAAAAGAAAATCAAGTGTTAAATAGGTAATAAACTTTGCTTTTTCTTAGCTTGAAAAATTACATAAGCCCAAGATATGACTTACAAATATGAAGTATTTTTGAAGATACATGCTACTTGAATTAATAATCAGAGTCCAGTCTAATGGCCTTTACAGCACTAACATTCTTTGAATAGGTTCTATTTAGGATGGGCAGCTGAGAGCTTATGAGACAACTGCAGGGCTGTCTCTTCAAGAAGAAAAAGAGAAAAAAACCTGATAGACACAGTTGCAAGAATCCCTTTTAAAGCAGGAAGTGAAAAAGACTTTGGAATTGCAAAAGAAACAGATATGGCATCCTCTTTGAAAGATAAAGTCGTGGGTTTTCTCTCTTCACTGAGCACCTTGAAGGGCTTGATTTGAATAATTAATTTTGTGGATTCTCTGACTCACTACTGTGAATGGTATTAAAAGCTTAATTTATTTTATGTAAATTCTGATCTGTAATAGAGCAGATAGTTAAATATGTAGAGGTACGTTCAGACAGACATGTAGGCAAAAGAATGTACACAGATCTTCTGCCTTCCAGTTCTTCTGGTGTGTAAGGATAGGTGGAAACTGGGGATGTTAAACAGCAGAGCACTTGTGGAGAGCCGTGCTGCTGTGTTGGGATAACAAAGATTTTGAGCAATAAGAAATCTGTTATTTCCTAGACAGAATGTTTCCTCTGAAGAATATGCTCGCCTCCAGAAGAGACTAAAGGACTTGCAACGTCGGCACAATGAATTCCGGAGCATAATTCTGAATCCTATCATACCGTCACTCAATCCAGCCGGTGTAACGCCATCGTCTGCCTTGGCTTCTGGGCCTGAAGCATCCTTCTCCCTTCTTCAGGTGGTGATATATTACAAATTGTGAAAATAATACAGCAAAAGAGGGTACTGGAACAGTCCTTTTTTACTGACCTTAGCCTTAAGGAAGGTGTAGTTCATCTTAAACAGAAGTAAGAAACTTTGTGTTATCTAGACATGTTCCCTTCCTTGCAGTAGGAAGGAGTATTTGAAAGATAAAGGGTATATTACAGGATGTAACAAACAGGCAGTTTTAACACAGTTCTCCATACTTTGTCCTTCTCCTGAGAGGCTTTAAATGGCTCCTTCTGAGCAAGAAATTCTACAGTGTTGTTCTCACACCACAGTTTCATTATTACAAAGCTTGACTTCTTGTGTGGTTTAAAAGAGTCTTATGCTGAGCTGCTGAGGGTAAAATCTCTCTGGC
Source organism: Rhipidura dahli (assembly GCA_013399225.1). NCBI lineage: Eukaryota > Metazoa > Chordata > Aves > Passeriformes > Rhipiduridae > Rhipidura > Rhipidura dahli. The sequence continues at coordinate 806,926 of VXAC01002802.1, read as the reverse complement.
TGAGGTTGACCAGGTTGACTTTACAGATTGGTGATTACTAAGACCTCAGGTTTGTGTGCTCCTTCATCTGAGAGGAGGAACAGCTGCAAGTATATTTCTTGCTGATGCTGTTCATCAAAAATGTCAGAACAGTACCCACAAAACACCAATAAGTAAAATTTAACAAATAAGGAGGTTTTGGACTCCGCAGTTTTTATTTTCCTTAAAGAAAATGGAAGTATTACTCATTTTGGTCCCTTGTAAGTGTGCAAAATTTAATAGAGCCACTTTTTTTTCCTTTTAATTTCAAGGAGGAGCAGCATCAAAGAGAGCTTGCCCTGCTTGGCAAGCGGTTGGAAGAACTAGAAACCAGACAAAGAAAACAGCTGGAAGATCTTGGACCATCTAGAGAGTGGGTAATGGGGTACAGGGACTTGGCAAGAAATAAGATCACTGGAGAAGATGAAGCACAAAGCAAGGACTCAAAATAAAATGTGCAAACTCTTGATGCTGTTAGCTTTCAATAACTTATCATTAGTACATGCTTTTCAAATTTTGCCAAAAACATGGTTGTGTGTGCCCAAATAGCATAAAATATATTCTGCATAGTTACCCCTTTGTGGCTCAACTTGTTTAACTGCTTGGACTAAGGAAAAAAGTACCTGTTTTCACTGGGAATAATAAAAAGAATATCCAAGGCTGCTGTTCATGAGGGGGCTGTGCCCTAAAATTGTGTTACCAGTGTGGTGATACTTGGCATAGAGCAGCAGTTACAGGCTCAATATTGGGATTCAACTGCAGATACTTTGTTCCTGGTTCACTAGACTTCCCCCTTCTCTTAAATCCCCAGTCCTCTGGGCGTGGGTGGGGGGACTGAAGTCCTTCCCCTTGTAAGCCAAGAGCAGGTATGGGACAATTTGATGAAGCTGAATAGCCACAAATCTGTAGGACCTGATGATATGCCTCTCAGGGTCCTGAGGGAACTGGCTAATGCTGCTGCTGTGTTTAGAAGTCATGGCAGTCAGGTAAAGTCCTCAGCAACTGGAAAAAGGGAAACACTGCTCCCATTTTTAAAAAGGGGAGAAAGGATGAACCATGAAACTACAGACCAGTGTGCCTCACCTCTGTGTCTGAGATGATCATGGAGCAGATCCTCCTAGAAGATGTGCTGAAGCAAGTGAAAGACAAGGCATTCAAGGGAGCCACCATCGCTTTACTATGGGCAAATTGTACCTGACCAACCTTGTGGCCTTCTGTGATGGAGTGATGGCAACAGCTGCTAGGGGAAGGCCAAGGAATGTCCTCATTTAGACTTCTGTAAGGCCTTTGATACGGTCCTGTGTGACATCCTGATCTCCAGAATGAAGAGACATGGATGTGATGGATGAATTGCCATTCTGTGGATAAGGAATTGGCTGGATGGACACAGCCAGAGTTGTGGTCCATGGCTCTGTGTCCAGGTAGTGGATGGTGATGAGTGGGGTCCCTCAGAGCTCAGTCTTGGAGAGCTGGTGCTCTTCAGTACCTTCACTGATGACACAGACAGTGAGATCGAGTGCAGCCTCAGCAGGGTTGATGACAGGAACCTGAGCTCTGCAGTTGACACAGCAGAAGGAAGGGATGCCATCCAGAGCTTCAGAAGTGGGCCAAGTCCATGTGCAGGAGTGCTGTATCTGGGTTGGGCAAATCCCAGATGTAAGTATACAGACTGGGAAAAGAAGCCATTGAGAGCAGCCCTGTGGAGAAGGACTGGGGAACTCCCCTGGATGAAAGGCTGGTGTGAGGCAGCAGTGTGCATTCATGGCCTGGGCTGCATTAAAAGCAGCGTGGCCAGCAGAGCAGGGGAGGCTTCAGGGAGACATTATTCTTCTAGTATCTGAAGAGGGCTATAAAAAGGAAAGGGACTTTTTCTATGTCCAGACACAGAGTGGACAGGACAAGGGGCAATGGTTTTAAACTGAAAAAGGGCAGGTTTAGATATTAGGAAGAGGGTGAGGGTGGTGAGGCACTTGGAACAGGTTATCCAGAGAAGTTGTGGATGCTTCATTCAAGGCCAGGTTCGAGAGGGCTTTGTGCAACCTGTACTAGTGGGAGGTGTGCCTGCCCGTGGGAGGTGTGCCTGCCCATGGCAGGGGGATTAGAACCAGATGATCTTTGATCCCTTCCACCACAAACCATTCTCTTATTCTATGAACCATTGCCAGGACTCCTTCTTGATAAGGTATGTTTTTCAGTATTTTTCCACCAAGTCAAAACATGAAATAATCTCAGCACAAGAAACTTTGAAAAACATTTTTCAGGGTTTGCATTGTTTAAAATAAAAATTATAACAATTTTTAATAAATCCTTTAATACTTACTTGAAAATATCATCTAACTCCTTCAATGTAAAAGTTAATGTATACTACTCAGGGTTGCAGTTTTGATCACTAACAATACTGTAATCCACATCTAGGTTGGTATTTTGATGTTCCCATGTAGATAAGGATAAAATAAAGTTTAAAAAGCTCTGAAAACTTCTATTTACTACCCTTGACAATGTGCCTCTTGTATTTTTATAATGGAAATAGGCAATAATTGGGGTGTTTAAAATATAAGCATAGATTAGTATAATAAATTGCCTTCACATTTTATAAACGTATGGCTGTATTTGTTTCTACTCTAATTTGTTAGCTACAACAAAAATATTTATTCCATGTTGAATATATTTTTTTTTTTTCAGTTCGTTATCAGTCCAGTAAAGAAAATTTGTGAAGGATCAGTTATTTATTTATTTAATTTACCCAATAATGATGACTTTCCTGGAATTGTAGGATAATTTTTTTATCCGGATTTTGTTTGTATTTGGTTTGTTGTTCTTCAAAACACTGCAGCAAAAGTATGGGACAGTGAGAATACACTGGGCAATTTCTTGTAATAGTTTATTGGGTATTGCTGTAAGACTGTAGGAATAGTGGAAGAATGACACTGGCATTGACTCAACTTTTGTCTCCAGAGGCTGCAGTTTTAATTTTCCACACAGTGTGTAAGTATTTGTCCTGGTTCTGGCCAGGACAGGGTTAATTTTTGCAGTAGCCAAGGGGGCCATGGCTGGGATCTGGGGTTATTCTATACCACCTCATTTTCCGGGATCCTTCTGGGTCATGTAGCATGCCAGGCTCCATGCTGTGAGCAACCACATGTGCATCTGCCTCCCTTCTACCCTCTGTCTTTAGTGTTGTTGCTGTTACTGACCATTTCCTTATCTCACTGCTGTTTCCAGTAAGTTGTTCTTATCTCAACCCATGATCTTTACCTTTTCTGCCTCCAATTCTCCTCTCCATCCTGCTCCAGGGGAGGGGAGGTGAGGCAGTGGGAGAGCAGAGCTTGGTTTGGAGTGTGTCAGTGGGAGCACTAAATTGGGCAATACCATTCGTAAACCAGAGCTGCGCGTGCTTGGGGAATTTGTAAACTTCTCTGAGGAGAAGAGTGTAGCTATTTGAAGTAAGAGATGCTATTTCTGCTGCCTCCTGCAGGATGAAGTTGTACAAAGTAACTCTCTGAGCCTGAGCCAGCTTTGCCAAATGGAATGGTCACCCAGCATCTACCAGCATGGAATGGTTGCAAAGAGCAGCTGTCGGAAGCCTCGTGTTTCTGTCCCCAGCTCTGGCTGTGTCAGCAAGGTGCCCTCTGATGTCAGGGGCCAGGGGCTGTTTATAAAAACTGGGTAAGACTTGGAGGGCAGAAAAAGCAGTAATAGCAGGAGGGAGAATGATGGTCAGCACCTGGTTTGTGGGCTGCCTTTCCCAGCTGGTCTCAGCCTTTTTGTGTGAAAGCTTATTTCCTGCATAAGTTGTTCCTGAAGCACCTTCTCCTGAAAGGAGGATTATTCTGTTATCATCCTTTTAAACATTTTTAGCTTTTTAAAAGTATCATCACCCTCAGAGCCTTTAAGCAGTGCAGTTGGAGTGCAAATCCTGAAGGCTGTGTGGAGGTGTGGCAGGCACTGCACAACCAGACTGTTGTCTGGCCTGTTGCTGCTTCCCACAGGGCAGCTTGGAATCCTCCAGCCCAGAGAATACCTCTCCATTCAGACTCTGCAGGAGGTCACTGCTCAGCAGCTGCTAGGGTTTGGGGTTTAGTGCCTCCCCTCCCCAGCACCATCAGATGTTGTATTGTACCTTCCTGTTCCTGTTCTTCCCAATTTCAGTGTGATGGAAGTGTGCTGTGCTGACCTGCATGGCTCTGTCCTGGAGTCTTGCAGGGCTGAAGCTGCAGCAGTATTTCTCACCTGATGCTGCTCCATATCTTACACTCCATTCCTTGCATGACCTTGCATCATTAGCAGCTGTGTTTGCTTTCTTGTAACCATTTTAAAGTACACAATCAAACTAACCTCCAAATGCTTTTATTCTAGATAAACCCATACAAACACCAACATGTATTTGTCATTTGCACTTTTTTTAACCATTCATTTTAAACAACAGATTTAACTTCTGTACAACAGGAATTACTTTACACATTAGTAAGATTTGACTTCAAACTAGATGACTGCAAAATAATGCTCTGTAAGCTAGTGTTAGAAAACACGCTGTTTGCCATAGCAGTTTGCCTGTAAACATGGGAAAGTAAGTTGAGGAGAAGTTTGCTTTTCATTTCTGACGATGTGATTAGAACTGTTGTGTTGCCATAATACCCAGAGGTGGTTCTTTTTTTTCTGTGTAACAGTAATGGCAAATTGCAGATACAGAAGGTGTGTCAATGTTTTGTGTGCTGACCCAAACCTACCAAAAGAGCCACAATCACTTAATTATACTTCACATCACTTCGTGAGATCCACTTGATGGGTTACAAAGTCCCAGCTGACTTAATAATGACTTAAAAATGGTTTACTAACAGAGTGACGCTGTTTAGGAGGCTTGAATAAAAGGCAATAATCCTATTCCAGGCTGTAGATAAAGCTACAGGGCCTGCTTCAACACATACTTAATCTCTAGAAATCATTAAAGCTATTGTAGCAAACAAGCAGTAGTACAAATACAGAATAGGACTGATTTTCATTTCCTCATCGATATAAACACATATAGTGAAGTTCACAGGATCAGACCCACGCAAACAGATTATATTTTACAGCTTTTCAAGCAGAAATGTTGGGAGTTGTTTTTTCTGCCTGTACAGAAGGTTACTGTTGAACAAAACTATCACAGTTCATTTGAATGCACTGCCAGCAAACACCTGAAGTGGAAGAGAACTAACTGGAAAGTGTAATCCACTCATGCCTCTCCTTCAATATCAATTACTGTGCTTTTTTCTATTTATTTGATGCTGCTTTACAATGTTAGATTAAGAACAATAAAAATCAAGCCCTTACGTGCAGGTATTCTAAGCTTAAGTGCTGGTCAAGCCACGGTCCACTCCTTTAGGACAGAGGGCAAGATAGGTTAGAGGTGGGTGGGTTTTTTTCTAATTAAAATTGAACTTATCAAAATACATTGTGCCAGGCAGAGAACTGCTGAAAGTACTGCAACATTGTAGTGCAGTTTCCTGAACAAAGCCATACATTCCATCAAGTATAAAGTGTAAACTTAATAGCAAGTGTAAGACTTGAATTAAATAAAAAACAACAAAGCCATCACAGTATGGGTTGGTTGGTGGCTGCCCTCTCTGGTATGCAAGAGGAACAACTTGTGCAATCACATGATAGGGAGGGAGCAGACCAGCAGGACCGTGTTTCTGTGTTTGCTTATCTCCACCTTCCTACTGCCACAGGTGGTTGGTGTGTGCTGGCATGGGCCAGCCACGGGCTTGTGCCTGATGTCAGCTGCCTTTGTGGCCAGAGCAGGCAGCGTCAGCACTGCTGGCCTGAGCTCTGGGGCTCCTCCAAGCGTGGGACCCTCCGCTGCCTGGGAGCCCTGCACAGCCGTCTCTGGCTGTTCACAGCCTCAAGCACTGGCTTTCTGTGCCAAACCTGGGCCATCTGTGCCCTTCACAGCCCATGGCACCATTCCCACTGCCAAGGTGACAGCTCTTCCCTCTCCTGTGGGCCACTGTGCTACACCACTCACCTCCAATGGTGGATCCCTCTAGAAATGTATGGAAATGTATCTTCGTGTCAACAATGCTTTACTTCAAATCTAAGGGCACGTGACAGCCTCAGAACATGCCTCCTGTGACTGAAGCAGAGCCCATGGTGACAAAGCATTTAGCTCTGTAGCAGAGGGTGGGGCTGTGCTGGTGCTGTAGCAGAGCTGGAGCCATGGCTGCTCCTCAGTGGCTTTGTTCAGTAGCCACTGCACAGCCTCATCCCAGCAGCATAGCCATGCACTTGCTTTCCAGCTGTAGCCACCAATGCAAATGTAATGGACACCTTCCTTCCAAAAGGCCGTGCCTCAGAAAACCCCAGCCAGACTAAGGCAGACAGTTACCCCTCCCCATCCCAATGCCAGCACGTTTCTATCAGCTTCTCATACACAGTCATGAGATTACACCAGTCCTCCTGTTCATATGTATTATTAAACTAACCTTGTACCTGACCCTCCTCCCACACGCCGGCTTTAGGTCTGTGAGTCCCTTGTACACAGATGGCAAGGCTGGCCAGGACTGTCAGCACTGCTGCATGGGCCCATCATGCACCTGAGTACAGGTTTGTGCACCGAAGTGCAGCCATGTCAGCTGCTTCATCAAATCACAACTGTGTTCTGATGCAGTGCAGTTTCAGCTGTGAAGCTGCTCACAAGTGTTTCACAGCTCATTTAAGGATGGAAAGGTAAAAAAAGTAAACACAGACTGATGGTGGCTGAATGCCCTTCTCCAAAAGCCTCCCCTCAGTGGTTGGCTTCACTTTGGACATGAAATTTCTAACCTAAGGAAGGTAAGTCCTGCCATGTGGCATTTAGCCTTAAAACCTCAGACCCACTTTTTCTGCTAAACACACTTATCCTAAGTGCCACTTTGGTGCCAGGTTGTTGTTGGGTTTTTTGTTGTGTTTGTTTTTTACATTTTTTTTTTCTGAACAGGAACTAGTGAATATTTGACTGGAAGGAAGGAAACTGCAGCTGACCCGTATTCTGAAGCCGGAGCTCACCCTCACAGTTTGCCAAGCTGCTGAAAGGATGTGGCAAAACATCAGCTTTTTCTCTTAAAAAGAAGAGCTAAGCAACTTGCAAGTTCACGTGGGCAACTCTGAACTTATAGTGTATTTTGCACATCTTCTACGACCTTGTTTAGAAGTAAGCAAAAAGCTTTCTAGACAGTCTTTTTGAACCAAAGGGTTATGTGTGTTCAAGTACCTAAAAATGCTGACCCTGCCAACATTAGGTTCACTTTCACCTGCCCTTGTGTGAATATGTAACCCTGCTCATACTTCATTCCCAATCATAGATTACTTGGAATGGTCAGAGTGGAGAAGAGTGTCCAAACGTTTCAAACCCTGTACATATCGTCAGTCAAAACAGTTTTGGGAGCAGTAGCGCTAATTTAAAATCCCCCACAGTGACGCTGTGAGTCAGTGCTCTGCTCAATGCCATTTGCATTTTTTCTTTTCATCAAATAAGGCTTTTACTTGCTGGAGCTGTTTCTGGACTTCTTCAAACCCCCGTTCTCGCTCAAGTTTGCTGACAATCTGTTAACAATTAGCAAAAGAGAGAATATTTTTTTTAATGCTTTATTTTACTTGCTATTTTTTAAAGCCTTCTTTTCTATGCTCTAACAGCTACTCACAGAAAAATCCATCTGAATGCCTGCCTATCTGTAAACATTCTTTTCCGACTTTAACACTTTATTTTGGTAGTTTTCCTTTCAAGTCATTCTGATCACAGGATTTGCAACACTTTCACGAAAGAATGACTGAGCCACGCAAAAAAACCCCAAAACAAATACAATACATGCTCATCTCTCAGAGTGTGAGGCAAGGGCAGTGCTCCAGTTTTTACCCTAGAGAAGATTTGCAACATCATATTTTATTTCTCTTCCTCTGCCCTCTAAGCTGAGGGCAATGAACTGCTTCTTTTCCTCCAACTCACCTACTTGGCTCTGGCCCAAGTGATAGAATAGAGCACTATTGCTGTCTGAAACCTCTGCTGGCAATGCTACACAGAGACAGGTCTCAGTAAACAATGAAAGAGGTTTAGCTGCTCCCAGTCAAAAGCCAAAGGGGGAAAAGCAAAGGGAAGATTTCCTTCTAAGGATGGGCTAAGCTTAGCCAGTACTGGCTTCAAAAAAGCAAAAATAGGCACTAAGACTAGAAAGTACACTGAATGCTCCTGTATCAACCATTTTAATGAGCTTAATAAAGGGTGATGCCATTCTGAGCATCATCCCAAGCTTGTTTCAAGAGGTGAAGATCTGATGCTGAATCCAGATAATTTGAGATGGTAGAGATCAGAAGCGGTAAGCCAGCTAACAGGTGACTGAGAGCTGGATGACTACAGCAAGTGCTGGTTCTGTGCTGCTGAGGATGAAAGAGAGAAAGGCCTGGTTGCTGGGAAACCCAGACAACCTGCTGGAAGCGTAAGGAGGCCTTCAGGCAACACACCCCAGCTGGCTCTTATCTGAGTCCCTGCACAGGCACACGCAGCCTCTGTTAAGGATGCTGAGCAAAATGGAGTGGAGAATCCTATCATGCAAAGTGGAGGACAGGGATTTTCTTAGAAAGCAGCTTAGAGGTAGCCTGTGACTAAGTACTTTCTGCTGAGAAAAGATTTTTTTGTTAGTAATAGCAGGGACTGGAAGCTATAGCTGCTTCTCTTTAAGAGAAAGACTATTAGAGCAGAGCATTAAGAGGGCTATGATGGGAAAGGACCAGACACCTTTTGCTGCAAGTGTGCTCCACTGAGGTGTTTGCACTGACTATTAAATTGAGAACCCTGGTGCTACAGTCTAATCTGATTTCTGAACCTCCAGGGAAATGAAGCGTGTGCACAGGAGTTGTGACAGGCATTTGCAGAGAGTCTGCAAACACAACAAGAAGCCTACACTATATAGGAACTTCCTCAAAAGTGCAGGGAGAATTTTACTGCTACTGTCTCTGAGCAATACAGCAGTGACAGCAAAGGTGCACTGACAAACCTTTGGCCTGTGTCCCCTCAGAGGGGGGCCCCTCACAGCCCAGCAGAAGGAGCAGCCCCAGCTGCCATACGGAGGGGCTGCCTCTGGAGTGGCAGCCAGCAGCTCACAGAGCAGCCCAGCCCTTGGTTACTGCATCAAGCCCCTTAAGGATTAAGCAGAAACTGCAGATGTGCTTACCTCATCATAGTATTTCACTATGTATTTGTAGATTTCAAACAAGGCCACTTTCTCATTAAATTCATTTTCATGTTTCTAAAACAGAAAACAGTTCTGGTCAGATACTTCTTAAAAAAAAAAACAACCTTAACATGAAAGCAAATGAAGTTGCTGCTTCTCAACCATACCTTAGATTCCTGAGCTAGAAATTCTTCAACCTCGGCAGTGGTCAGTGGAGGCAGATCCCTGATGGCTTTGTAGTATGCTTTCACCTCCTTCTTGTAGAGTGGAATGTCCTTAGCATAGAGAAGTTTATTTGTTGGTGCTTCCTTAAAAGAAAAAAATTGAAGCCTTGTAACTTTTCACAGCACAGATTTCCTAAGGTTCCACCTCCACACAGTTAATTGCATCTAATTGTGTCTCTGTGACTCATTTTTCTTTGCTGTGGTTGTATGCAAGGAACCAAGGTTATGAAACAAAGATGCAAACCCGAGGCAGGACCTCACTAATAGTGTATTGTGTTCCATGACAGCTGCCATGTAATTATTTCTATTGACATCAGGAGTGATGACCTTTTGTCCCTCAGACATATTTTTCTTTCTCACTTCATCCTTACAGGTCCCTAGACCTGAAAGATTGTGACAGCTGGAGCAAAGGGCCCACGGCTGATACCCTGCTTACATACAGGATTCAGCAGTACTGCTGAAAGGAAAGTTCCCTGGCAGTAACATACCAGAGTCTTGTTAGACACTGTCCTGGCAGAGGTTCCCCTAAATCTCTTTGGTCCCTACTACTCCTTTCCCTCGGGGGTTTGAGACATACACAGCCAAGGGGATTTTTTTTTCATCCCAGGACTTCAACAATCCAGGTCAGAACTGACCTATCTCTGAGATTTAGGCTCATTTGAGGAAATAAGTACTGATGCTTGTGATAGGAGTCAAGGCCCCACCTGGAAAACTTATTTTCAGAATGTAAAAGTGGGGGCTGGTAGTTTCCTGTTGAAGTTCTGTGCAATAAATGACACAACCATATGATAGCTTGTCACCACTGTTTCCAATGAGAGAGGAAATAATTTAAAAGTTTGTTTTCTAAATGGCTAAAAGATGCTTAAAGATAAAAGTCTAAAAATCATGAAAGTAAATACATTTTAGTACTAAAAGGTCACAAGACGTTTACTGTATTGCAAACCTTTATCAGGGTTCAGCACCCCTTTTCAAATAGCTAACAAGAGATGTTTAGTTACTTCACAGTGGATGTAAAGCACAGAAACCTAACAAACATGCTCATTTGTAGTTTTTCCATCAAAGAAGTGATGTGATTAGCTTTAATTTATGATACTTCACTCCTAAAGTAAGATAAATAAGCACATTATTTACTATTGCCCTTTAACAGATGAGCAGTTGGATCAGATCACATAGGAAATTAGTCCATTTTTATATAAATTCTTTTAGGCTAAAAAGCCTCTAGCCTGTTTTTCTTGGTAGTATGAGCCTGAACAAATGCTTCCTGATTTGGTCCAAAGAAAAGGAAAATACCCCAGGGAAAAATGAAGTATTTCTGATCCCCAGAGTTCCAGACATTGTACTAAAGAGTTTTTGAATGTAAGATTTCTGAACTTGTTGCTCCAGCAAATAATTTTGCATATAAAAAGGGAGCAGCTAATACATGTGAAAGGAACTGTTTCAAACTTCAGAGGTCTTTCAGTATTCTTACAGCTTCCAGTAGCTTATTGTGTGAGTTTTCTGCACACTGGTGTGTGGCAGACAAAATTTGGACTACTTATCAAATAATGTTAATACTTCTAAGACACTTGTTTAAAACTACATTAAAACTTCATTAAAATCCTACAATTTCTACCTTCTGCCACATATTGTGTAAACACACTGTGCAGAACTGAACTGCAGAGAAAACAAGCAGCAGATAACTATAAATAAGGCATTCCTAGATACAGTAGCTCTATCTGTCTACTAGTGAATTCCTTGAAGTCTCAGGAGACTGAGCAACAAGGAATGGAAACCCAGCTAAATTAGGTCCCTGACAATTCTGCCCCCAATATCAGCAGATCCAGGACTTCATCATCTTAATCATTGTATAGTTGAAAAAGACATCAGTTGAGAAATTAGTAGAAGATTGGAGGGGCAGTGTTACCTTCCCCAGTGTCTGTTCTGCGAGAGAAAAGGCATCCATGAAAGCTTGTGCGATTACAGACAAACAGCCATCTATGTGTGAAGTCTTCTTAATATCAAAGACAAACTGGGGGTTCTTCAGTATGTTCACCCAGAAGCGAAGAGGAAGACTAGACAGAGAAAGAACAAACGTCTTTAAAATTGATCTCTCAAGTAGCACAACTGCTTTAAAATGGTTCTTAATTGCAACTGCACTCATGGAACGAAGCACATTCCTGGGCTGCTGCTTCACGTTAAAAAAGGGGTCAGGGAACAAAGGCTACAGAGCAAACACATCTGTCAGGCACCCAGCTTCAAACCATGCTCTCAATCTGCAGCTCCTTTTTTCAGAGTGTGAAGTTGGTGTGCAGACTGCACAGAGCGGGAAGCTCTGGTGGTTTGTGTTGTATTGAATCAATACACTAAAGTTACTGTTATCCACAAAGCCAAACCACACCTTATTCCCAGACATGCCAAAATCTTACTCTTCTGATCACACGTGACACATTCCATCTTAAAACTACATTTTCAGAAATGCACAGAATGCATTTTCACGTGCATCCCATGGGCATACCTGTTGGTTTTCCATATGTGGACCACATCAGGATCGGTAATTTTTTTGCTCTCAGCCTGGGCATCCAAAAAGTCAAAAAAGTACTTGATGGCAACAGGTGCTTTATTGTTGGGTAAACTCCAAATGCTCCTGAAGAGCTTTTCAACAACGGAATGAATTGCAACCTGAAAGTAACAAAGTTAATACTTTGTTATTATTACACTAGAAAATAATACTATATTTTACCACAGAGAGCTGAGTGAGCCCCAAGACCACACACAGAAATTACAATATGCTTGTGGCAAACATCGAGGCCATAGGTTATTGGCAAACAAGACAATAACAAAAATGAGACTACAATACACCACAATGAGCTCCTTCCATATGTCACATCCTGTTTCTCTGCTGACAGGAGAATTGTGCTGAACTCTGTGACAAATCATAGGTGGGAAGAACCACTTGGGCTAATAAAGACAACATCAACTCTTGGGATCCTGTTGCCACTGTTGCTAAAGGCATTTGGAATTTGTACTGGAAATAAGAGGGAGGTAAGAAAAAGCAGTTTAGCCAGTCTCCTAGGGCACTGGTCTTCAAGGTGCCATCTGTGACACATGCTCAACACGTGTGCTCATCAACACTTCACAGCCAAGTGGCTCTGGCACTTGATCTAACTCTAGGGTAACAGCTTTGGGTGCTATAAGAACACACTAATATTAGAGAAAAGAACTGGAAACTGGGTATTTCTGATACAAAAGGGAAAATATTTGGCTCACTAAAGGAAGGATTTGGTTGCTGCTGGACTCACTGACATAATCATGGAGTATTCATAAGTAGAGGCAAACAAAGCAAAACACTGTTTTGTGCTTTTTTTTCTTCACATCTGTTCTGAAGCTCAATTCAGCGCAATCTTCTCTTGACAAGGATTTAAGCATATCCCAGGGCCTTGATGAATACTGGCCAGTTCATTTCACGTGGTAAACTCTGCAATTGTGTCTGTGGCATGTATGGGAGAGAGGGGAGCAGAGAGAGAGATGGTGTGATGCAATTTCCTTTAGTGCACAGCCTATCATGAGAGGCATTTCACAGCTCTCTTGTTCAGGGCAGCGTCCTACTTTGGAGAAGGAGATGATTAATTTAAAGCCCTTTAAAAGGACTGTTTCTAAAGAGCCTGATCTTTTTTTCTGTATCTCAGTCTTCCACCATAAGACATTACTGGTTTACTCCAGCAGTTCCTGAGGGCTCATGTTAGTTTTCGCAGGTAATGAGAAATGACCAGTCTTCACTCTCACTTTAGGGACTCTCCCAAATTACTTCAGATACTATCAACAACCTAATTAAATAATGATTGATAGATTTTTAAATGCAAGAAGGCTATAATGATCAACCCTTCAGGCCTCTTGCACAGCTCTCAGTGTTGCAAACCCATTAATATTTTATGCAATATGCTGCTGCAAAGAGTTTTCTAACCATTTTGAGTAAGTCAGAAACAAGATGATGTTACTGGAGGGAGTGAGCAGGACTTATTCCTACAGAATGCACTTTGTATAAATTAGGTAGTTATATTATAAATCCTAAGGACCTTGCTTTTAAAATTAATCTGGTTATTTTGAATGCTTAGTCTGAAACCCTAACAGATTATTTCATTTCATTTCATGGGCAGTATTTTGTGAAACTCAGGCTTCAGAAGTTGTCTCTAAGCTGGGCAAACTGTAGAGCAGAGTGAGGAGGTTGTTGACTGAAAGCTGTCATTCCAAAAGAGTTCATTCTCACTCTGTGGAACTCAGTGGTAAAACTCACTTTCCATAAACTAAATAACAACCTTTTTTCTTTAACCTGAGAAAAAGGTTGTGCTTATTGAGGAGATACTATATGTAGTAGACAGTTTTAGAATTCTTGCATTAGAAAACCTAAAATGGGTCTCTCTTTGCAAATGGTCACACCCCAGAGTTAACGCAGTGATTTTTATATGCTACCTTTTCATTTAACATTTGATTTACACACAGGAAGTCTGCACAATTTCTGGTTTAATTTTTGTTTCTGTTATGCCAAACTAACCAAGACAACATCAGCCCTCTCCCAAAATAAAGCCTTTACAGTTTACCTTGGTTGATAGAAGTTTTGTGAGGTACATTTCTTTCACTTTGAATTTTTGCTTTCCTTTGTGACCTGCTCCCTTTACATCTTTGTTTGCTTCCGAGTCTGGTAAAATCTGTCATGAAGAGATTAGAGAGATTACAGAGATCCAAATACAGCTCAGTATTAAATCTACCACTTAGCAGTGTAATGACTCAACTCACCAAATGACAGTGTTCATCTGAGTAGTCCACATCTAAACAACAAAAGCAGAGAGCAAACAGCCATTAATGAAACACATGGCTACAAGCTTGTGGGTTCTGCTGGTCTCTGGGCCATGCAACAGAGAGCATCCAGGATGCCCAGCAAGCAGAGTCAGTGACATCCTTTCCTGCCTGCAGTGTGGGGGAAGCCTCTGAGAAATGCACAGGCCCTGTGTACCTCCCCAGTGACAACCTGTAGCTCGAACCACTAAGGTACAGCATCCTCTCTGCTTGGCAGCAATCACAGCTGCTCTGGAGGGAGGACAAGGAAAGATGATTGCAGTGGTTTAAGTCTCTAAGAGTGCTGAGTGCAAGTGGGCTGAGGTCAGGCTTGAATGTAATGGCTGGGAACAGACAACCTCATTTTTGCTGAGGGAGAGGCCACCCCAGTGAGATGCACGTCTCTCCTAACGCTGATGATAAGGAAGCACATGTTAGGAGAGTGTTTCTTCACAGGGGCTACATGAAGTTCTGCCCTCATCCGCCAGCTGGGCAGGAGCAACCTGCATTACAGGGCTGGGTGAGATGAACTGACCCCCTCTGCAAGCACCCTGTATCTCCTGACATGCTGTTGAGACAGCCAAGTCAAAGCTTTCAGAAACACAGAGAATAAGGAAAATTACCAAAGACTGGGGTTTTTATCATTCCTGTCTCTGGCCAGTGCAGCACTATGTCTGTGATGCACAGTTCTGGGCACCAGAGAGAGGCATGTTCCCTGGGTTGGTTTCAGCAAGTCAGCACTTTGTGTCACCTGGGCTTCCCTGTCCTGCTTTCCTGCCTATGAGCCTGTATCTCTAAGTAAACATTTGCTGAGGACTGTAAGCCCTTCCTTCTGTCCTTCTTTCCTTTGCCTCCTTTCCTCCTTTTAGGCCCACTGTGCCTGCCAGAGGCACAGAGCCAGGGCTCTTCATTTGGCTCAAGGATATCAAAGCACCAATTTCTCCGACCTCCTATTGACCAAGATACAATCTGTCACAGCTCAGTTCTCTGCATTCCCAACCATTCCACACTAAACTTAAAATAAGTTGCAGTCCCTTTGTTACCTGATCGGGTATTTGCCTTCTTTTTGAAGACTTTAATTGTTGCTCCATTTGAAATCTGAAAGCAAAACAAACACATCATGCTGAAACAAAAGTGCTTAGAATTCACGAAAGCCTCAGTTGCATTTCCTCTGTCCCTCAGTCCATGGCAGTGCAGGGCAGCCCAGCTCACTTTGCTCTCCCCTCAGTGTGCACAGCTTTCAGCAGGCAGCCAGGGCTGGGCTTTCAGGCATGGGCAGTAGGTGCACTTTGTCAGCACTACTCAGCCAGGTGGGAAGGCACCTTTTCCAGTGCACCAGCCTTGAAGACCTTTCCCTTCCTTTGATTTTTCTAGTTCAGCCCATATGTGAACATTTTCATTTTCATGTCCTGCTCTGTGCTGTTTCTGGCACCCATCTTTCCATAGACTGCTCAGGTTAAATTCTCTGGCTCCAGTGCAATAGGATTTTATGGGAAGGTGAGGCAGGGAGGTGCACACAAAGATGAATTCTCTTCTGGTTCCCTTTCTTTCTGCTCAGTCTGTTCTACCCATGTCCTATGGAGGGGCAATTTTGAGGGTTTAGCCTGGTGCTCCCAAGAACTATTTTCAAACTGAGCAAAATATTTATACACCATAAGACCAAGATCCTTATCTTACCATCTTGGGATTTCTAGGAAAAATCTACCTCCTCCTTCCCTGAATTTATAGTGCTGCCAGGATGTTACGCATAATCTTTAAAACAAACTGGCAAGCCATGCTTTTATTGTCAAAGAGTAACTAAAAAATGGCTCCCACTGAGAACTACACCACTGCTCTGCTATCAAATCTTGAGTCTTGCCAAGTGCTAGTGTACTTGCCTCTATAATTACAAAAACAACCGGCCAGTTCTAGGAAGGGATCTCTGCCAAAATAATTTAAGTGTTTTTTAAACCTTGGCAGCCAGCCTGGTGGGAGAAAGCAGTTTAAACATTAAGATACTCTATCAAAAGCTGTGTCTTGTGCCAAAAAAATCTGCACTTATATTTGCTCCTGGAAAGTAAATGCAATCTATTTTATAAGTATGACTTTTTTGCAGAGATTCCATCTATCACACAGAGTTTCAGAACTATTTTAGGTAGCACAGAACACTTGGAAACTGCACTACAAATAGGAATATGCTCTAAGGCTAGCCTGGGAGGTGATACAAACACCCAGACAGTCCTCCTACTTGGCCCTGAAGATAGATAAACAGGAACAGTGGTACCCAGCAGCTCACCCCCTCCTGAAGTGATGTGGGTGGGCAACACGCTGCCTCCATTCCTCCCAAGAAGTAGGAGGGCAGCTCAGTGCTGAGATGTGTTGGCTTCTGTCCCGAGGGAGATGGGCAGAGCTCAGAGGGAGAACCGTGCTTCCCTCTGGGAATCAGAGGCATTGCTGCAGTGCAGCCATGACCAAAGCCCACACTCTAGGTTTTGTTTTTGGGACAAATTATGCTTTTAGCAGTGAGTAGACAATGCTTCCCCTTCTTTATCATGACTTTCTGTTTCTTTCAGTGTGATCCAATTAAAAAAAAAACAAACAACATTACAAAACCCCCCTCCTTTTGCATCTTGCTGTCTGAATCACTTTTTGTGGTGCGCTGCTCCCATGGACACCTTAAAATATCTTTGCTTTGTCAGATGCATTATTCAGGGGGACAAACAAGGAGAAGAGAGATCTCTTCCAATCCACACAACGTGGAATACAGCTACTTTGCAAAACAGAAGGCATAGCAGTGTGGCTGTATGCCTCCTGTTCCCCAGGCCTCCTGTCCTCACTGTAATCCAGTTCTTGTCACTGAGCTCCTGGGATCACACATTCAGATCTGCTCTATGGGGCTCTGCTTGTTCCTGGAACGTGTGATACTGGTAGCAGCTGAGAAACTGGAGACCTGTGACTGGACAGCAGATCTGGAAGTGATTGTCTACCTCTCTTCTTGTGTGGGGAATAGGATGTCAAGATAATTAGCAACTTTCTTGTCATGGCTTGTGGTTATTCTCATGGAAGTGATAGTACAGACCTCATAAATAAACATATCAGTAACTCTCCTAGGAGCCAAAAAATTAGAGCAAAAGTAGCACACAGGCCAGAGGCATATGAGAATCTAACAGTACAGTGGATTTTTTTTCTCTTCACAAGCACTACACAAAAATGTAGATGTACCGTTCTTGCTTACTTTAAAAATCAGTGTGGAAACTAACTCTGCTTTTTCAAGATTGATTGGTGACTCTAGGACCTTCACAACACAAACCTCATGCTCCAGTGTCTTAAAAAGATTTGATGGTACCTCCCAATTTCAAACATCTGGTTATTTTCTAGCATTTAAGGCTGGCAAACAAAAAGAAAAAATCAGGCTTGCCACAAAATTTGAGGCATTGTTGAAATATAAGTTGGAATTTCTCAGGCAATGTTACTGCCCTCACAGTGTGTATGTTCCTTTTCCTTCCTATCTAGACACTTTTACAATCCTTTTTACATCAATATGCACACAAAAAAATAAATAAGATATGCTAATGGCTAATACTTGCCACTAAGCTACTGCCTAAAATGCCACTGAGCTTTTGCCTAAAATGTACATTATTTTGTCAGTGCCAGAAATTGTGAACTAAAATATCTAAGAGACATGCAGTACAATTTCCATAAGGCAGCTGCTAAGCTATAATTAGTGTAGTTACAGCTTTGCAAAAACAACTGAGCCTCCCACCTAACTTGCATCTGCAAGAAACCATTGCCTGCAGAAACCTCAGACAAAACAAGGGCTGGGACAAAGATACCCAGGGATGACAGAGACCAGTGGAGCAGACTTGTCTGCCATGAGGTCTGACACCCATGAGGCAGGGCGTGCCATGAGCTCCCGGCGAGCAAAAGGCTGCTGGGCAAGAGCAGGGAGCACCTGCAATAGCTGCCTGTGGCAGAGGGCAGGTGCTGCTGCATGAGACAGAAGTGCAAACACCTAATCCGATTCAAATCTACACTGACCTTTGCTGCACAGGCTCAAACTGCAACACTACAATGTCCTAATTTGTACAAAATCTCTGCAAGTGGAGTGGGGGAGATCACATGTTCATCTACAGACAAGATTCAAGACGGGCACAGGAAAAGCCACTGGATGGTGACTCAGGACATCTGGGTTCACTACTGACCCCTGTGAGGTAAGGAGAGCCACGAATGCCTACAGAAATCTGTAAAGTGGCTCCAAATAAGCTTTCTTCAGTTCTAAGCAGCCTTGTCCTCTGCCCAGGCTACAGAGTCCTGCTAGGAGTCCTTGTTTCTCTATGGATGGCACTGTATTTGCTCATGCAGACAGCAACATATTCTGTGCTGGCTCAGGCTCCTCAGCACCATACTGCATTGCACAGCACAGACCTACGGCAGCAAAACCTCTAAATAAATAAAAATTTATGAACATGTTAAGAGCCAGACTTTCAAATTCAATGAGGAAAGATCTCTAAAAGCACTCAGCATGATGACCTCCATTTCCAAAATCTATTTGTATCACAGGTGAACTTCCATATCACCTGAGGCCAGTCACCTGCTGCACACTCTTCCAACATCTCACTCTCTATTTTGACTGGTGTCACTGAAAACTCCTTAGAGAAGTGATGCTGCTTGCTACACCCAAAAGGGCTCTGCCACCATTTGCAGTTTTGTGTGATGTTGCAATGATGGACAGATTATTGCAGCATTGCAAACAACTTCTTTACAGGTGCAACTGGAAGCAGAGGGGAAGACTTATGGTGCAAGTGCCAACAGCAGATGGAAACAGAAAAGAGAAACAGAGAGAAAAAGGGAAGGAGACTGACACAGGAGGTTTCAAGAAAAGACAGAGAAAAGCCATCAATCCTTTTTATTCTGACTTGCAATGAGATTTCAGATGTATCAATACTGCCTGTTCAGATAATCAAAACATGAGGTGGGATGAGGTAAAACAGTTGCTCATGGTACAACAAAATCTCAACAGTAGAGACTCAAAAAGACCCAAGGCAATGTTTATAGCTGGAAATCAGATTCTGTTTTAAATGAAACGCTTGACAGAAGTAACAGTTTACATGGTGTGTTTGAACCAAGCAACCCTACAACAACGAAACCTCTGAACAGTAACAGAAAACATGACTCATTGGCAAGAACGTTGTGTGCCACACAATTCTTTCTTTCTGTTGATGACACTCAGCTATATCTTCAAGATCAGTCGAGATTCTGCTGTGCAGATCACATTTGAGAGCTGTGGAGAAACAGCTTCTCAACTCACTGGTCTGGCTTCTGTGCTTACCTCATAATGGCCAATGGTATTTAGCTTCCTTATCCCATCCTCCATCACCTCTGAGGAACCATCAATATCCAACAATTCTCTTTGCTGCTCCTCAGACACAAGCTCTGCAGTATGACAGCAAGAGAAAACAATTACATCCCAATGGCATTCTCAACGTACATGTATTTATAAAGAAAAACAACACATAACTATTTTTGGACCAGTGACTCCTAACTGAGTTGTTTCTTTCTATCCTTGTGCTAGGTCACATGAAAGTGGTTTTGCACTCCCACACTTCTGTTTCCTTTTCTGGGGTGACAGCCTGGGTGGCTTCCCTTTCAGCAGGTTTTGGTGCTTCACTTTGTGTTGGTCAAGGCAGAGTTTTTGGAGGTGCTTTCACCTAATCACTACACTGCAGCACAAATGTACCCTGCTGTTAAGGTTACAGTGGGACCAGAAGAAAGGTTCCACAAGCCACTTCAAAGAGATCACTAAAATGAGCTGTACAAGACTGGCATAGTACTTGTGAAGGGTGGTCAGGCACTTGTAAGGGATACAGACATCAGATATGAAAGTAAATTGTGGACTCTTGCCAATACAGACTCTGAGAAGGTGAGGAAGTAGCCACATCTTAGGGAGCAAGTCCAGGAGATGACAAATGCCAACAATATAGAGTTTGTTAGGTTTCCTATGTAGTATGTGGTATGGTGGTGGCAGCTACAGACTTTTATCTGACCTTGGGCTCTTAAAAACCCAACAAGGAAAGGTTGTTTGACTCAGCTGCTGGAAGAGCCTTATTTACATCTGTAGATATTGTAGGTGACTTTGTGAGTCACAGGAGAACTATTATATAAACCAAATCTGACTATAAATAAGCTTATTTGAAGGCTCTTCTGATCAAGAGCAATGTAGGCCTGTAGGAAGGAAGGAAGGGAAGTAGGAGGAATAGTAGATAGGGACTAAAATACTTGATAATCATGATATGTCATCTTCTAACAATATCTAATGGATATCTAGTGATATCCACTAACAAAATGTAACAACTGGCTGTACTAAGGTAGACAGGCCAGCCACCTTACTTACCCCAGAAAAGGAATATAGGAATTGTATATGTACAATAAATAACATCTGTTTGAAGCAGATATAGCTCCATTGTTCTAACTGGTAGCACAAATGATCTAGTTTTTGCCTCAATATTCCTCACAAAGGCTATGTTCTGTATGAACTCTAAAAATAATCAAAGCCAAAGGTAGGCATTCCTAACAAAAAAACTCCACAACAGACCAGAAAACTACATGAAAACACAAGAGGCATCCTCTTACCAAGACCAATTTCATCCAGCTGAAGACCATAGAGAAAGCCATTCTTATTAAAGAAGGCCTGAAGGCTCTTCTCCTTGGCTTGGCCTATGGTGTCACAGTCCAGAACATTAACTTGAATAGTTTGACAGGCATCTCCACTCTCATTTTCTGGGACTTTTTCAAAGATAATGTTCACTGTCTGGGGAAAGAAACACATGTTAGTCTGACTTACAGGGAACACCTGGCATAGGAAACCTACAAACTCCTGACAGATTTACAGCACCCAAGAGATTTTCAGCTTATTTATTATTAAAGGTATTTCAAATAAAGATTATTTGAAGGAATTACACAAAGAAGCATTTAGAATTCTTCTTGTTCAAAAAATCAAAGCTGTGTCTATAGCTATATATTTCCAAGAGTGTATTTTGTCTTCTACTTTTGTGCAAATGCATTTCAGTAAATTAACAAAAAACCAACAAGAGACGAGGAAGAATTACAATACATGTTCCAAAGAAAAGCAGATCTTTAAAATGAATGCCTTAACAGTGAAACTGTAAGCAACAAGAGATCTGATAAGGTTGCTGAGTAAGCAGTCACGGTGAGCATGATTGATTCTGAGTGGCTAGAAAGCAGTGTTAAATGCATATTTACACCAGCAGATTATGCTGAGTGCCTTCTATCACACAGAAAGTACACCGCCCCTGGAGATGTCAGCATCTGCCTGTGTGCAGCCATGTCTCTGGAGGCAGCACAGACAGGGCTGCTGCAGAAGCAGTGAGAAGAGAGAGCATGTTGCAGGAAACAGAATCCAAAGTGGTACAGATCGGCACAGAAAAGTGCACTGTGTTCTGTGAGGTATTATTCCAGGTCAAACACCCATGTCTGGTTACAGAACCCCTGCCCTTAAGCTCACAGCTACTCTTGGCTGGGACACAACTCCTCTGCTAGGCTGCACACGAGCTGAGTACAGGCTGGAGGGAGGTACCAGTGACATTGAGCCACCATCTCCAGGGAATGGCTTTTTTTGTCAGGTCATATTTCAGATCAGATTAATTGCTGGAAGGCAGGGAATAAGAGATGAGCGCAGAATTGCTACTGCTGAGCAATAATTTCCAGTGCTACAGCCTGCTCTGTGCGGTGAAATCTCTGTCCAGCTACATGCATACAGATGTTCTGCTGGACATGTCTTGGAACAGAATTAAGTGTTTCAGGTGCCAGCACTTGACTGCAAGTGACATAGGAAAATAAATGTACTCAAATCATTCTGGCTGTTGAATGATTCTGGTAAAATATTTATCTTTGGAATGACATGAGAGGACTGCAGGTGTAACTCTGTGAAGGACTGATCATTAAAACAGGAAGCAAGTAAACCCCTTTTTTCCTCTGCTGTCATGTGGAGGAAAGAACTTCTGTCCAGGTTGTTGCAGGGACAACTTTTCTCTCTTCTTAGAAAAACGGGTAGTTATTAATAGTTGTAGAATGGTACTTTCTGCTTATTACCCAGTAAAAGCAGAAATTACAACACACTGCTGGTGAAAAAAAGTAGTCAAATGAAACATAAATTAACTTTACTGTTTCTACAGAAGCAAAGGGAGTATTACAACCAGGGTTGCAAAACTATGAAGATCAGGATTTAAGAAAGACTAGGATGTAACTAAAGTAACAGGGAATAACTTGATCAGGACACTGAGATGTTTAATCGTGAGGAAAATGAGTCCATGGAAAGGACAGACGGAGTGGGAGACAAGGATACGTGGGAATTGCAGAAAGAGAAGCAGACTGGACACCATGCCTCAGGTTGGGATTTCATGCAGAAAATTAGTGAAAAATATATTGGCACAGCAACGAGGGAGTCATGCTTGGTTAGGTCCACAGACCAACTGAACAGACAGCAGTCCTGTCCTTGACTACGGCTGCCCTGAGGTCATGGTCTTGTAGGACTAAAATGTGGACAGGGACTAATGTATTCTGGCCCTGGAAAACTCATTTTAATCAGTCTTTGCCCCTTCCAGTCTCCAAATCGATCCTTCTGAAGTAGCTCCTCGCACTTTAACTGATGCTGATTTGGCTCTTTGTCCTTGGAAGCGTTCCTTCCTTTACATGATCCTTTCCTTCTAACATTATTCCTACACTGCAATATTCATGTTCCTGCTCCTGCTTCATTTTCTACATCTTTCAGACTATCAAGAGGAACTGTCTATTTCACTTTTCCCTTTCCTTTTCAGCACATACTCTCACACAAGTTGCACAGGAATGTGCAGCCTCTTCAGTCATCAGCACATGAGAGTCCTCCCATCCCTGCTCCACTCGCTGTAGGCTGACAGGACTGCAAAAAGAGAGGAGTCATCCTTCATGTAGGTGGAATGCAAGTCATGTATGGACTCCTCAAGTGAAAGTATCCACAGTGTGAGGATAATAGGAACACTTTATAACTCAAAGAAGTGGTCAGATGGGAAGGAATATTTAAACACATAAAAGTCTCTAACCCACGAGAGCCAGATGGTTTTGCTGATATGATTTCCTGCAGGAGTTAATCTTAAGTGATGAAGCAATTGATGGGGAGCTAGGAAAACCAATTATTATTAAGTTGTCCCTCTGCAGCTGAAGTTTTCATAAATCAGATTCAACCTGTCTGACAGCACAATCCCTGGCTTTAGAAACCATTAATCAGAAGCTGACAGTCACAATCACTGCATTTAGACACAAAGTGTAGAGCTAGAAAAAGAAACAGAAACTACTGTAAAATTATGAAAGCTCTTTTATGATCAGCTCTGGAGGTCAGAAAATATATAAGAGAAATCCCAGGAGGATACGTGAAAGTCACAAGAAAATATCATCAAGCCTTTTTCTAAACTCTCTCACTTTGCAAAGGAAACAAAAATATTATTAACTTAGAGAAAGATTCAGGAGAAAATTAAAGGACCTGGTTCAAGGTAGTAATATCTAGAGATGAGACTTAATGCACTAAAAATTAGTGATAGCAAGACACAGTACTCTTCAGAAAAGTTTTAACATGGGTTGTAAGAATTATTAAAGGCTACTTAAGGAGAAGATGGCACCTGCCAGCATAGGAACTAGCTTGGAACCTAGCTGCAAGACAGGAACAAACTTAAAAAAATGTATTTTCACCCATGCAGTGACAGAAATAATGACATTTGAAAAGACTGTTTGCAGATGGCTTTTCAGATTTGTAGTTTTCTTGAAAATTAATTTCACACAATGAATTATTTAGCAGAGCTATAAATAACCATAGCAGATAATAAATGAGATGGGGTTTAATAAAGAAGTGAGATAATATTGTATTTTCTTAGACATAAAGAACAATAATCTGGGCTATTCAAGGATTCTTATTCATAACCCTGTTATCTACTCAGCTATGCATCTGAACAAATCATACTTCCATTTATCAGACAGACAGTAAAAAGCCAAAAAACCCCTTTTGATTGGTGAAAGTTAGACAATTTATATAAAGAGTCAGTACCATGATGTACCACGCAACAAAACTGCCTTATAACTACTCCTGTCTCCCAGAATAAGAAATACAATGAACAGGAAAAATCAGACTGATTGCATGATCCTTCTGCAGCAGCCAGAGCAGTTAGCTGTGAAGAGGTTACAGAACAGTTATAGAAGAGTTAGCCAATTGGCACAGAAAATGCTGCAGGAGTTAAATTTAGGTGTGATGTGCACTACACAAAGGCTTGTGCTGTTGATGCTGCAGTGGATGGTACTCAATCTGTCTCCAATGCAGAGGACTCTCCTGCAGCCAACATCTGCACTGCTCACTTCGTAGTGAGGGCTGCTGTGTTCTTTTCTGCTGACAAAAATCCCCGTTTGTCACATGCTTTTAATTGCTCCCTTATCTCTCACAAAGTGTGACTAATAATACCACAACCATGATGTCTTATTAGGAAATTGGTTTCCTTGTTTCTGCTTTACTCCCTTGCAGTCCTCCCACTTTTTTTAACACCGTTCTTTTAACTCATAAAGGAGTTCAACACTTTAAACAACCTTCCACTATGTAGCTTTGCTTCACTTTTATTAAAAGGCAATCAGCTGAACAGGTGAATTAGATAATTTCTTCCCATCTAAAAACACAAACACACTGCAGCAAGGAACTGAACAGCCCAAATGCCTTTTTTAAAATTACCAGTGACTATTCAAAGGAATGCTGGAGCACCAAATCCACCACAAGAAGTCTCCCCCTGTTTCCCATGGGAGATACACCCCTGAGAACATCTCCCATTCCAGGCTGGCATTTTCTATTCCAAATGAAACTCTTCAGTGAAATGCTAACACTCAGCTGTGGAGTGCACTTCTTTATCAGTCATTGAGCAAATTATCTGCCGAGGGGTGCAGCTGCTTGTCTGCCTGTGAGAAAGCAGGCTTGCTTCCTCAGCCTGAGAAAAAGCTCCATGACACATCCAAGTCTCTTTCAAGGCAGCTTTATTTCTCAGTACTCAAATATAAGCACAGCATGAAAGAGCACAGCTTCTCAGCCCATACTTGACCAAAGCTTTTAGAAGCAGCTTTCCTTCAATTCCTCCACTTGAGTATGTACTTCAGCAGCCTATCTCTGTTCAATGCTTCACCCTTTCTAGCACAGAGGGCTAACAGTAGGGCATTGGGTGATCCAAGTCTGTGGCCTTTTCAGAAAAGGCATAGGGCCCTGCCAGCAAACAGCTCTAATGCAATGCAAACATGACATGTTTCTTAGTTCTTTGTTTTTCTGGTTACAAATGACCCGAATTTTAAAAAACCTCTCCCGACCTCTGGATTTTACCCTGGTTTTTAGGAGCCTGTCTGTATCCTGCTTTCACTGGTTTGGAACTGAACTCCCAATCCTGAAAGGAGAGATTCTCATGCAGAGCACCTACACCCTTGTTTGTGCCCTGATACTGATTTGAGAATTCAACTCCCCACCAGATGTATCCCTGCATCTTCAAGTGCCTACACAGCTTAAAAATCTGGACACCAAGTGTCTGCAGATTTGCTCCACTATCTCTGTATCACCCTCTTTTTGGCTGTATTTTTATGTTTTGCTCTGGATAGAAATATTTTAACGTACTGCTACTGTAGGGCTGGGGAAAGGGGCAAAGCAAAACACCAACAAAATACTGCAAGACTCAGAATGTAACTGCAGTGAGCAACTGTGCAAATGCACTTGAAAACTCAGATCGGAATTTATTCTATTTAGAAAACTAAATCTGCAATCCTTTAGGCAGAAATGTTCTTCCACAGTAAGGAGAAAAGACTTGGTTCTCTGCCTGTAAGCTCACAGGTCCTGCATGTCAATGTAGTGCATGTGAAGTGGTGCTAGTGAGAGAAGCAAATGGACTACTTTCTCTTTAGCCACCTGTTAAATGCTATTTTGAAGGGAAAAATGTGTACAGCTGGCTTGCTTCCCCAGCCCAGAAAGCCTCACCACTCCACCTAAGTCTCTTTCACAGCACTGAGGTAAATCTCAAATAAACCACCAAACAAAGCAGTTTCCCAGTCCAGCCAGAACCACAATCCTTGAACTTCATCTCTGCAATGTTATTTCAGGATTCCTCCCTCCTATTGTGATGGTTTTAAAGGGAACATTGAGCACTGCTCAGCTAAGTCCAAGGAATGCTGCACCATAACAGGGAAAGCCGACCTGCACTAACCCTATAGCTGTATCTTTAGCTCCTATTCAAAAGCAGGAATACAAAGCACCCAGGCAGCAAACAAGGTTCAAGAAGGGCTGGGGGCTCTCACTTCCTCATCCATTTGCAGACAGTGTTCCCCAGTGACAGCAAATCCTTCAGACCACTTACCTTTTCTCCTCTTCACTACAGTCTGACCACAAGACCCTATCAGTGGCTGCATGCATAGAAGTAGCTCTAGAAAAAGTATTTAAGGTTGTTCAGCAGTTTCAGAGTCACCTATCCCCCCACAAGGGGCTTTCCATTTGAATGTGTGCTATAAATTAGAAATGTCAACTAATTCCATAGGACCAGATGTTTCTGTGCAGTCTACTAGTAACAGGCATATTGAGCTTGCTTGAAAATTGTTGCTCTGCATCACTACTGCATTTTGTATCCTACGGATACATGTAGCAATATATTTAAATTTACTCTGGATCTCAAATATGTGCCAGAATGCAGCACGCAAACAAGGAAACCAAAGATCTTGGATTATGCACTTGATTTTTAGTCACAAACTTCCTTTCCAAATGCACACTCTGGTAACTTAGCTTGAAGTGCCTTCAAATGCAGCCTCTAACAACAGTTCTGGAAGAAGATTCGACTGTTCCTTTATCAGTTTGAAGTTGTCAGTAGAAAATGACAATGCAGAAATGATTCACAGAAACATTGCCATTTCAGTGAGTTTCCTATGTGGCCCAGTGAGAAGGCCAATGGACAGCTGACCATCCAAATTTTCCAGGGTCACGTAGTCTACTCCAGTATACAGCATCTCAGCACATCCAAGCTCTTGCTTCAAAACACAAGATGGGCAGACCTGGAAAATTCAGCCCTACCAGAGACTCAGCATATGGGCTCTGAAAAAGACTGAATCCTCCTCCAAAGCCACCAGCACTTGCACTGTCCCTGCCATGGCCATTGCTGCCTGGCAGTTTCTGCTCCCAAGGTGTGAAGCCTACTATTCAGTAGCACTTCTCATACTCCTCATTATGTCAGGTAACTCTGAGTGGAAGCCAGGAATTAAGAAGCAAGGAAGCTACAAAAATGACTGGAAATACACATTTTAAAGTTCTCAGACCTAAAGTCACTCAGAAATTCTGAAGCAGATGAGTGCTCCGTTTATTTTGAAAACCTTTTTCAGACCTCCTACTCTAAAAGTCACAATTTTTACATGCTCCAAAGTGCAATTATCCTGCTATCCCTTCTCATCACAGTGTTAGAATGACAATCAGTAAGGGAACTCCAGCTATCAATGACGTTTGGGTGTAACTGGAAAACAGGAAGCAAGCACTTCTTAGTTGCTTTGAGAAAGGCAAAAAATCTATGGTAAAGTTCAGAAGCTTAGCTAGACTTCTTGTTTTCAACCAAGCAAATAAGTAAAATCCACCATGCTGTAACCTTGCTAATTTGAAGCTGATTAGGTGCTAATAATATGGAAACCCACAGCAAACTATTGCCTGAAGATTAGCCACAAGTAAACACAATAGAAAAATAAAACCTCTGCCTTCCATTCTTTCATTCATTGGTAAAGTGTAGTTTAATTTATATTTTAAGCACGCTTATATTTTTGTAGTATACTTTAAAATAAGAAGGAATTTTTAATACTCTGAGACTTCATTAAACCTACTCTTTGGTGATTAATGCATGCTGTGAAGTGAGGGGTAAGTGTTATTTGTGAAATGTTTATCAGTGAAACACGACCTAGTTAAACTCTTAGCATGTTTTGAAACTTTGTCAGCAATAATAATTTTACTGTCTGGATACTTAACTACTACCTTAGTGTCTTAAGAGCCTTGTTTTTGCTTCTTAGAAACAGAGAAAACATTACAGCTGTCTTTGCTTGGAATGAATATAAGCTGGCAAACATACCACTGTTTTGAATTCAGACACTTGCCACAGCAGCCAGTCTTCGTTAAGAGTGTACAGAGCTTTGCAAGTTATTGCATCAACGGGTCCTTTGTTTATCCTCTGATTGAGGGTTGTCACCAGCAAATAGAAAGGTTCACCAATTGTCTCCTAAGACAGGAAACAAATCAAGAAACATTTATTTTTGTAATCATTAAATGAGCATGAATAACTACAAAAAAATCAAGTGCAACAAATGGTGTTATTTCCTTTTAAGTAACTCATTATCTTGCAATTAGAAAAGAAAAGCCCTCTGAGCAGATTTATCTAGTTATTTGTTTAACCTCCATCTTTTGCTTTTCAGTGTGAAAGTCTCATGCAAATAGCAAGGGACATCTGGAGCGAGTGGCAAGATAGCTCACAGCCCCTAGCTGTGCACAAGCACACTACAGACAAGCTGCTCCTACTCCACCTGGCAGACACTTCCCAGTTCCACCGAGGAGTGGGTGGGGGGTGAGACATGCACATGTTCACATGCATACTTCAGCTACTTCTTCCATTTTCAGTCTTGTGAGAAAACAAGATAACAAGCAGTTTCCTTTTGGTGTCTCCCCTTTTTGTCTCTGAAAAACGCCTTGGGAGCAAGCTGGTGGGACTAACCCTGGTGTACCAGCAAAAGAGGAAATGAAACAGGGGCTTTCCTCTCCTGCCTAAACCCCAGGGCTCAGGAATGTACCTGAGAAGGCAAGGATGTATCTCTATTTCCACGTGCCACCATTCCTGCAGCCTGGCTAAGGCATCTTACTAGCCCAGCTCTGTAAAAATGCCTGGTGTATCGAGAACATATCTCTGACAGCTCCTTGGCACTCTCCTTGGTACCAGGAAACTGGTGTGAGCTGCTGAGCCTCAAACAATCCTGCTGCTGTATTAATGCAAGCACTGATGAAAGTGATACCAACAGTGTGATAGCAGCACGTTGGTAAGAGAGACAGGAAGAGCAGCCAGGCACTGAGACCAAGAACAAAGTGCTACCAAGTTACTAAAATAAACAAACATTAAAATGAAACTAAATGCTTATTTTGTTTTCATTTGAAGTAATTTAAATCTTGAAATCTGCAATACTGTTTGGAGGTTGAAAAGTTAGGAGAGAAGTTTAGTTTTTCAAAGGATGGTATTCCCTAAATCTCCATTTCTTGGTAGCTTTCCAACAACTTGCACAGAAGGGTACAGCTGCACTTTAACAAGCGAATCAGCCTTTTAGTATGATCACAATACATCTCACTGGGCTGAAATGTCTGAGATGAGAAAAGAATATGCTGGAATTACAAAATTACCCAAGTCTTGGCCAAATGCATGACACAATCATTGCCTGGAGATGTGCTCCTTTCCTGCATTCCACTGATGACAGCCAGCTAAGTCACCTAAACTAGAAGAGTGCACACTCCTAATGTTAAATCCCAGATGGAACATTTTAAACTGATCTCTCTATCAGCTCCTATAGAAAAAAGCAATTAAAGAAATCCTCTGCATATCTTACATATTGAAAAGATGTACACATACCCGGAGAAATCCAGAAAGGCAGACAGACATCCAGTTTGTCAGCAATTTTTCTACCACAGATTCAGTTCGTCTGAGCAGGAGCTTAGGCTGCACATTGCTTGATTGCTCCATCAAGTCCCTTGTCAACACTTCCAAAATATGGGTCAGATAAACTAGCTTAGTTTGTAATGCAATAGTCAAGAAGGATGCAAACAAGCACCTGTGGGGGAAAAAAAAAAAACCCAAGAATGCTATAATTTTGGAATTTCTCTTCCCAGTCATCTTTAATAAATGAAACACACTAGTGCTGTTCATATTCTAACATCTCCCTCCTCAGGCACATAAACTGTCCACTGTTCTCTACAAAAAATATAAAAAATGCAAGTCCATCTGCTCTTGTGATTATTTTTTAAACACAGAACTTGTGTCTTTAAATTTAATTCTGCAGAACAACACCTGCTTCAGTGACAGAACATTTCTAAACTGTAGAACTGTTGATCTAACTGCAGGAAGTGTTTACAGTTTTGAACTGAGCTTTCCTGCTCCTTTGCCTCTTTGTTTACATGTGCAAACATTCCAATTTCTCTTTAATTGCTTGTTGTAATGGCAATGTTTTTTCTTCTTCAGTGTGTGCAGATGGAGAAGGAAAAATGCTAGAGTACCACAAGCTTGTTTTGCAAAAAGTAGAAAATACATTTGTGTGCTACAATCCATGTAGTTTTTTCCTGCTAGTTCTTTTTCTTGAAGATGATAAGCATAATCATACTATACCTGTCTTTCACAGAGAAATTTTTCTGCTTTTCAAGGGTGTGAATGAGAGTAACAAGAAAGTTCTTGTTACAAATTAAAGCATGCAACATGTTGAAGCTTTCATCCTTGCTCGTTTGGTCTCTGCTCTGGAATAGTTAAACAAAAATAAGCAAACTGTAGTTTGGCTATGATGGATTCTTAATGCTCAGAAAAAAAATGGAAAGAAACATATGGGATAAGTTCCTGGCCTCATTCAAATCAGTGGGAAATTTCCATTTATTTAAGGGCTCTCGGGATTTTACCAAAAATGCATTTGTGTTTGTGTACAACACAGAATATACACACACAGAGCAGACATTTTCTGCCCTATACACAAAGCAATGCCAACAGTTAAGTTTGCCCATCATTTCCCATGATAAGATTCTGTTTTATTTAAATAAGTTGTAATACATAGCAGTAAGAGCATCTTACACTTCAAACTCTTTTTACACACAAATCCATGTAACCCTCCTCCTGGAGGAATGGGAGCATTCTGAAAATGCAAGCTGATGTGTTCTAGGACAACACCGAGAGAAGGGATACAATCACTCTTGAAAAAAATTAATTAAGGCACATCACACTGCATCAGCTTACCTGTGGCATTTCTTCACTGAAGATAGATGCAAAGCCTCCTGACTAAAATATAAGGGGATATTTATCATTCATAAGTACACCAAAAGTTTCTAACACAGGTATGTTTACCATGCCAAGCATGTCCCTGGTACTACTTGAAATAAAACAATGGAAACGCCGGCTTCTAGAGCAGATACAACATAAAAACTGTACACAGTAACTTCTGCAAAGGTGCTGCCAAAGCTCACTGGAAAGTGAACTCTAAAAATGACCTGGTATCAACTTCAGTGTTCTGTGTGTGTTACTTGATGCTGCTGAGCTGCACCAGCACAGCAGTCAACCCATGCTCCCCAGGAAGAGCTGTGTATCACTGTCATCTGTAAATGTGCTGGTGTGCAAGGGGTGCTGCAGGCTGCATCCTTCCCGGGGGGCAATGATAGCCTTTGGTGTACAGGGCTGCTGTTAACCAAGGACACTTCAGCTCAGCTGCTTCCATTCATATGAATATTCACTAATGAACTCTCCAGGAGGCCCATGCTGTCAGTCTCCACAGAGGCACAGGTGCCACCACACATCCAGTCCTAGCAAAAACTCTCACACAAAATGAAGCCCCCAGTTCTCAAACTGTTGTCAATGCCTCTTGAGCAACAAACTACACTATTTACTGTCACCTGCTTTATCTGTGATGCTGGCAGCCCCTAGTTTCCTTACAGAACCACAGAATAGTTTGGGTTATAAAGGACCCTAATGATCATCTAGTTCCAACCCCACTACCATGGGTAGGGTTATCTTCCACTGGACCAGGTTACTTAAATACCTGTCCAATCTGGCATTGAACATTTTCAGGGATGGGGCACCTACCACTGCTCTGGACAGCCTGTTGCAGTCTCTTATCACCCTCATCACAATAAATTTCTTCCTTATGTCCAATTTAAATTTATTCTCTTTCAGTTTAAAACCATTAATGCCTGTCCTGTCACTACAGGCCCTGGTGAAAAGTGTCTCCATCTTTCTTATAAGCCCCATTTAAATTGAAAGGCTGCCTTCCTTTCTAAAGGATGAACAATCCCAACTGGCTCAGACATTCTTCATAAGAGAGGCATCCCAACCTTCTGAGCATTTTCATCACCCTCCTCTGGACCTGCTCTAACAGGCCCATGTCTTTCTTGTGCTGGGAACTTCAGAGCTGGATGCAGTGCTCCAGGTGGGGTCTCACAGGGGCAGAGAGAAAGAATCACCTCCCTCAGCCTACTGGCCACGCTTCTTTTTGGTGCAGCCCAGGGTATGACTGACTTCAGGCTGCAAGCACACACTGGTGTCTCTCATCTAAGTTTTCATCTACATACCTGACTTTTCATCGCTCCCTTTCCTTATTCCTCCTGCCCTCTTTTACCCTACCAAATTCTTCTTGCTCTTCCTCCACTGGCTATTCGATTTTTCCAGAACTTCTTCAGCAACCCTAACACCAACTACCCATAAAAGATACACACACATGCACGCAGAGTGGAAGAAGCAGAACTGTGTTAAAGGTAAAAAGGTGAACAGGGAACAAGCATGGTAGCATTAAACGAAACAATGTGTGAAATTGAGGGAAAACAGAAATTATAAGACAAATTTAAGAAGCAAAGCCAAAATCAGGTTGAACATCAAGAACATTTTAAGAATAGATATAACACAGTTAACATCTATAAGCATTAAAAGCTATTAAGCTAGATTAAATATAGAAAATTGAAGCAGTGGGAAGCAAGACTCTCATAACAAAGATGGAGTCCATCACTCTCAATTTTAGGTACTGGAGTCCCTCTTTAAGCAACTTGTCCCATCCTAAGGGAGATGCCTGACACAAATGGGATGAATTGCTTTCTTGCAGTGCCCATCTCTGCACTGACTACAGAAGGTGCCCAGTGAACAGCTTCAATTTCCATGTTTAAAGAGCTCAGATTAGATGAGACAAAGCCCATCAATCACACTGGAGGGCACAAAGAGTACAATATGGACATCATTCAAACACATGCAGTTAGTGAAGGAAGTGGTGGTTTGTCACTTTGACCCTTCTGTCAACCCTTAGGACACTCAGTTGCCAGATATACCCCACTGGCTTTTCTGTTCATCTGTAATATTTGTTTAGTGGAGCACTGCTTTTTTGCCACATTCATACAGCACAAGGCATGATTGGACACTCCTGCAATGTAAACAGCAAGTACAGAGCAGAAAAAATTGGTACACAACACCTTAAGTAACTTGCCTGACTCTGTATGTTTGTAGAGAGCTAACAGTAGCAAGTGTATCTTCCTGGGATAAGTGTTTCAAACTGAGACAAAACTCAACTGGAATAATTTCTGGGATGTGCAGTGGCATGAGACTCATGAAGGCAAAACAGGAACCCTTCCCATTTTTACTTCACAGAATGCAGCAGTGTGGCAACCCTTATGTCTTTTTTTCTTAACTTTTTATTTGAATAAAGCACAGCATTTCTAATGAGTCAGCTTTTGCAGATTATTACCGTTTTGACAAGGGAAAGTATAGGAAAACGTATATTCTTAAGAATAAAAATTCTATTTTAATGCTAATATGCCTGCCAACCATACAAACAGAAAGGAAAAAGGAAGTAAAATTTCCTTTCCACTTTCTTCAAACCACCTGGTGACCCCCTGAAAATTAGGCTAGGGGCATTATGGTAGTACCAGCAGAGATATTCCTAGTGTCCTTCGTGTGAGAACTAGACTCAAAGTATACAAGGATTTTGCATATGTAATGGCTAAATATTATTCTGCCTTAGTATCTGGTATTTGGTGGCGTACAAAACCCAAAGGCGCTGATTCTGGACTATCACATGTATTTAGCCTTATGACAATGTGCTTTTACTAGGACACAAACAGCAGTAAAGTGAAGCAGCGTGCAGACAAGAGTGCAAGACTTGGCCGCAGCAGTGATGAGTAACACATGAAGCCTAGTAGGTAATTCACATACATACCAGTTACGCCCTAAACTAACCAAGTTTCTACTTATTGGAGTCAGTCATATAGGAAAAGATCAACAGTTGAGATCACAGCTTCTGCCAACTGGATAAATGCTTGTAAGCACTGGTTAACATCATGATATAATATTGAAAGCTGTGGCAAAGGCACTTATCCACATTATAATGTGCCACGTGCAAAAAAAATTAGTAAGAGAAGTAAAACATTCAAGAGAAGGCCACTTTGATCCTCTGATTCAGTGGCAAAAACTGTTTCAATAAACACTGAAAATATCTGCCCCTAAACTGGAAAACACTGAAGTACTTATGTCATTTCTAAGTATTTGAATTGCACCCCTTCGAATCAACATCTTACCATTCCTGTCAGCACCTTGGTGTAGAAAGCACCATCTTAGAGCCATTTCTTCATCCCACATGCCTAATTAGGAAGTGTCATGATGTTAGCTAGCATGTTAGCTAGCCTGACTGTTACTCTAATTAGCTATAGCATTGGAAGTGAAAGCATGGGAACAAAAAAAGCAGTGGATAAATTATAGCTTAGTTAGGATGGCCTGAAAGACAAGCAGTTCAGTAAGGCTGAGCAAAAATAAATGGATACACACACAACCCTTGAAAATTCAAGAATGTTGATTCATCTACAGCATAAAGGCTTGGCTAAATATAGAGATATATAGCTTTAAGTGTTCTTTGGCACTTCTTGATTTAAGAAAAGTTTCTTGTGAGACAATGTGCAATTATTGTGTAGTATTTTCTTTAGTAATTTGATCCTGACCTTCCTAGCATTTTTTAATGTTAGTCAGCACTGACAACTGAAAGACTTGTAAATATTTACCTCTGGAAAGAAAGTTCTAAGAGCAAAGTGCTTGTAGTCAAGGAAGGGAACCGTTCCAAAACTATCCACCACATCTAATTCATCCATCTGCAGTTCAGCAAATCCTGAAAAAGCACCCCCATCCCCACCCAGACAGTTAGTTTAGTTGACACAAAATCAGCTTCACAATTATAACTTGGCCCCAGTATATATTTCTTAAAAAACAGTTTTCAGTGAAGAGGGGTTGTTTCTATAGCTGAAGCTCTTACAAGCTGGAAAGCAGCAATCTACTTCTTTGTTGAAGGAAATACTACATGCAATCCTATTAGCTCAGTGCTATCTGCTACTGCAGTGCATACAATATTAAACAGGAACCCTGATACAACACAAAAAATATTCT
The DNA here is from genome assembly GCA_013399225.1 of Rhipidura dahli. Classification (NCBI taxonomy): domain Eukaryota; kingdom Metazoa; phylum Chordata; class Aves; order Passeriformes; family Rhipiduridae; genus Rhipidura; species Rhipidura dahli. The sequence continues at coordinate 771,502 of VXAC01002802.1, read as the reverse complement.
AACAGCTACAAAACGAAAATGTTTACATAATGTGAGCTTCTTGACAGTTTCAGTTCAGAAAATATGCTACAGACCTACCCTCGCGTATTTCCTTGCGAATCTCATATTCCAGCAGCTCAAGTTGCTGACTCTGTTTACGAGTTAACTCTTTGGATTTGTATCTAGTAACTATGAATGCCGCTAAAAAGGAAGAAGAAGAGACTCTGAGTACAGAAAGCACAGAACAGAAAACTCCCATACAGGACTCTTGTCTATTATCAAGAGACAGAAAGATTAATGTACATTTGCACAATTAGTGCTTTACTTTGTCAATGTGCCAGTACCCATGAGCCCTGGTTATCTGGATGTATACCCCAATCTTTAATAAAAATCATTCCTTTTAACAAGGTCTTGAATTGTCAATCCAACTTTATTTGAAAGTGCAGCACACCCTGCTATATACAGCCTGCACAGTGAGACACAGACTCTAACAACCACTTCTACTAATAGCAACCTACTTAAGGTAGCACTGATTAAACAGAACAAACAGTTGTTTTGAACAGAAAATCCACTTACAAATTGTTAACTTTTCTAAAGCTTGTTTAGAGAGAATGAAGGCACGAGATACGGTTCCTTTTAAATATGAACTTTAAAAAAAAAGAAACCAACCAAATGAACAAACCCTATGCATATTAAAATAAATGGAAATCTATCAAATATTTAACCAGATAAAAACACCCAGAAAAAAAGGGAGCACCAAGAAGAGAACGGAGTAACTATTTACCTCCCTCAGTTTAGTGATGACCCACAAATACATGACTGATCCAAATGAGACTGAGCAGAAATACCGAAAACACTGCCTGAGGATAAGCAGTTTGTTAGGGAACATCTGCCCCAGGGACAGAAGGGTAGCTGAGCTCTGACAGCTGGAAGGGACCAAGTTGTGACACAAGGATGTCAGTCCTGTGGCTTGCTTCATGAAGTGACAGTGAGTAATCCCAGCAGAACAGACAGAAATACTGTCTGGTAACATGCCTGTAACGTGCTGCAGTCTGACAATTCGGACTTCACCACCAGAACAGAGTAAACTTTGTCCACTCTTATTGGGAACAGGGTAAAATCACCAGACTGTTTGTGACAGCTCCAGACACGTGAGTATGTATGGTGCTTGTGTCATGATCATACCCTTCATCAAATCAAAAGCTGAAAATACATCATTGTACTTACCTATAATGACACCCACCACAATAGGTAGCAAAATAAGAACATATAAATAAATGTATGATGATGTTGGTTTGACTTCATGCTCAAAATTTCCTAATTTGACCTGAAGAAAAGCAATGGCTGTGTTAATAGAGGACAGACATTATACTAGTGCTTAAAATGACACTTCATGTATTTTAAAAAGAAAGCATTTAAGGCACATAAGGACAATTGGGAAGACAGCAGAGGTTCAGCAAAATGTATGTGAACCAACATTAACTCAACTTTCATTGTATTTGATGTTTAAGCAGGGTAACAGAGCAATGATGAAAAAAATCTGGAGGTCCTTATATACCACCACATTTTGTCATGCTCTTGCTGCTAACTAGAGCCCTCAAATGAAAGGCAAGATCTGGCCTCCAGCTGGCTGAGTGGCTCACACACTGAGAGTCACCGCTAAGCATTCTGGCATTTTGAAATGAGGAAGACATGTTTGCACTCACAGTGTCACTCTGCTGAGCAGAAAAGTATGGTAAGACCCATGATAAGAATAAGGGAAGTAGAATTTTTCACCTGGCCTACAGCCCTCTTCCCTATTTCTTTGCAGAAGTTTCAAACTCTTTATGCAGGATGCTGTTCCTGAAGGTTGTCAAGAAAAAATGCAACATAGGATACATGTACGACATGCACAGGAACATGTTGCCATACATGTACAACATGCGCCAGCAGTGGGCTTGTCAGAGGCAGGACAGGCATTAATTCCTAGGCACACATGAAAGTGCTGAAGTCTGCCAAATGCCAAACTGAGGCATTCACCACTGGTAATTATGGCAGAAGAAATTTCACAAAGTAGGATCTCGAAGAGGACTGCGAAAGCACATAAATAAAGGGTAGCTAAGTCTATAAACAGGCTAGACATAAAAATATGTTTTGACACATAAAAAGAATACCACCAAGTGCCAGGGATAGAAATAAGCTTGAGATAATTGAAAAGGAGGGTTGAGTTGAAATTATTTTGGGTTACAGCAGGGAAGGCAGAGATCTGGTGATTGCAATCAGTGGCTTGTCACAGGAGGTGAGCAGCCAGGGCAGCTGCACACTGCCAACTGGATAGTCACATCACAGCTACACAGACACAAGCAAGCAAAAAAACCCCACAGGGCTGGAAGGACACAGCCTTTGTATTTCTGGAGCTACAAAGAACAAAAGGCAGAGCAGATCTATTTCCTTCATCAAACGTTACTTTTTCCTCTGATATTTCTATGTTTCCACAGTTCCTATGCGAAGTTCTTTTGGTCTGAGACTTCCTAGAATCCCATTAGACTTTTCCAAGGCTCAAATGCATTGGTGGCTAAATACATTAACCATCCTGTGACTAATACACCTACTTTTCTAGACTTGTCATGTCCAACTGAAGAATTCCTAAAGAAGAAATGTCTATTGCTCGTCCTTCTTTATTGAAAAACTGAGACAAAGCATTCACTTAATTTTCTGCTCGTATTTAGATTATCTTTATTCTTCACCATAATCTTCCTATCTAGTGGCCCCATTTATTTCCTTATTTTCTATCTTGTTTATGAATCACAGACTATATAAGGTACACCTGAATTAATCCAATTTCTATTCCTAAATTAATTTCATTTTTCCGCATGACATTATAAAACCTTCTCTGGACTGGTAATGCCTCTGAGCTTTCTGTCATCAGCAAGTGTTATTAGTGCATGCCTTATTTTTGTGTTCAAGTCAGTGGTGATATTAAAGACTATCTATATGAACATCAGCATTGCCCAGAGCCAGCTCCCCTTACAGAGAATCTGTTTCTTCTAACCCCTGGCATCCTCATTATCACCACATTGAGTAGTTTACTGAATGACTTCCAGGTACATGTGATCTATTGCTTTTTTGCTGTTGAGGAAATCACTCATCTTAGGAAATAAAGATATCTAGCATGATCTGCTTTCATTAAAAAGAATTTGACAATTATCCCACTTTCCACTTACCTCCAGGTCTTGCATGAGTCATTCAAAATACATTATAAAGTTTTACACAGAGCTAGGATTAAATCAGCAAGCCTCCATTTGCCTAGGGTTTGGGGTTTTCTTCAATTTAAAATACTGGTTTTCTACGTGCTGCTCTCCAGTCATACAGTGCACCTCCTGACTGCAGTTTTATTTAAAATCTTTCCTACTAAGCCTACAGTGTCATATGTCAGTTCTCCCCCACTGCCGGGATGGGAATGACTACGTTCCTGCTGTCTTGAGCCCTTTGATCTATCTGAATCTTGCTTCTGTCACAAGAATGGCATTTTCTACTCTGACACCTCCATTCAGACTGATCATGCTGTCTTTGAACCCACATTCAATATCTTCTTTCTTCTGGAAAACTAAGGCAAGAGATACATTTATTCTTGAGACAAACTTATCTTTTATACACATCTTATCCTTTTTTATCAGTGGCCCTACTTCTTCTATGATGATCTATTCATAAAGTTTAAAAAAACACATGTGAGGATTTGCTACTTCTATATTTTTCTTATGTTGGAAAAAATTTTTAAGGTACTAGAAGTGCAATGTTACATGATAACTATTGCATTTGATTTGCCTTCATGAAGTGGTGACCTTTCTATGACAGTCACTTCTATGAAGTTTGCAGGATGAGCTTGTGATATAGCAAGGCAACACTGATATTTAAATGCAACACCAAACTCAGAAAGGCTTTTCCATGCCATAACTGGCTCAGACGGCAGGATCCACAGATGGGGGATCAGTTAACAGTGATAAAAACTCAAGAATAGCTTTGTTAATCTTTACTATAAGCCATATGCCTTGAAGGCAATAGAGTTATTTCAGTTTTATACCACCACACACTGTAATAAGAGTCTGGCATAATTTTTCTCCTTCATAAATGGTGATCATAGCATTTTAAAAAATTTTATTATTTATATCTTCATCTTATTCGTGGAGCAAATATCTTAAGCTGCAATTCAGTTTTGACATCCATGCTAATGTCCTTATATTTGGGTCTGGCTTTGTGCCACATGCTCAGAGCATTTTAGCTTTCCCAACGCACACTGAATTTCATCCCCTTTTTCATCCAGAAATGCCTTCTGTCTCAGTGGTGATCCCTGAGACAGATCCCTACCTACTTTAGTAGGAAAAAGTGACTGGGAGAACACAATCCTTTTCCTCATGTCCCCATTGGAAAATTAAATTGCTTACAGATCTAAGATGAGGGGTTCTCCTGGAGACAGTGATGCTGTTCCAATGATGTCTGTTCTGCAGATAGAGGTGTGACAAGCTACTGCTCTCCTGGAGCTCAGCAGCAGTGAGTTCAGCTTGGACTGCAAACTGACCTCTGACACCACTGCAGTAACCAGACAGAAAATGAACTCAGTTCTGTTAGTGGTACCGTAAGCTAGGCAGGCATGCTTAGACATGAGGAAGAAAACTGTATCACCAAGTATCATGACAGCATTAATGATACATTTTACTACACTTGTATAAACATTCAAATACTGTTGAATTGCAACAAAAGGGATTCTACTTACAAAAACTTTCACTGTGGAAAAGTCAATCTTGTCTGTCCCTTCCCTTTTGAATTTGCACAGTATGGTGCTACGGTCCGGCTTTTTGGTAATATTTTGGACAGTGAACCATATCTTTTTGGTCTGTGCACCAGTCATATATGACAGATAAACCTCTACCTCTGTTTTAGAAATATTCAAGTTATCATTTTCTTTCTAGAAGGAAAAAATTGAAGACAAAAATCAGTCACTAAGCACAGTAAGGAAAAAATCACCCCCAAGCACTATTTTAAATTAGGTACTGTAGTTTATTATTCTGAAACTTACATATATTTTTAATTCCAGATCGGGATCCAGTTCGGTGTGCAGCTGGTAGTTAATGAACACTGGGTCTGGGTGATAGTGCAATTTGACACATGGTATAAAGGTAGTATCCACTTTTAGCATCATATCAACAACTTTACCCTCTGTTGCATGGCTCAGGCTCGGTGTTAAATAATGATACTCAGATGCGTTTCCAGCACACCTAGAGACCTAGAAATGCAATAGCAAAGCTCTAACGTTAAATACTGAACAGTGGGTACAATTACAAACAGAGGCACTCAAACTCATTTTAATGTCTTCCTGACTTCACACAGATACCTGCTAAATCTCTTCTTTGAGATCAGAGCTGCATGCAGAGCACCTGGAAAAATTTCTGTGTTGAGCCCATGTCTACCTTTAAGTGCATTTGTCTGCATGCTGCTTTAAGGCTGACTGCTCACTGCTAAGGTAACTATTTCATGCAGTGAGACAGGAATTGTGACAGTGAGTTTTCCTTCCTTGCCCTCAATGCAGGTGACAAGAGATGAGTAAGACAAGCCCTCCAGCATTCCTAGGCATTCACTCTTTCCCATTTAACTTCTGAGAGAGGGGGTTGCTACAGTCACTGTAGCATTGCTTGCTCCACTGGGTGATGCTGCTGTGTTCTGGTCCCTGGGCTGCAAGGGTCAACAAGGTGCTTGCCTCCTCAGAGCCTTGGAGAAAGGGTTTCATCCCAACATCAGCTCCAGCCTGCTGCCCTTTGCTGTGGCAGTGGCACCATTTGGGCATTCAGCACAGAGCCAGAGGGAAGTATAGCACCCCCTCCTCCAACACACCAATATGTGGAGACTGGGGAGACTCAAAAAGGACAGATTTGGAACAAGTCCCTAGACCATAAAAAAAAGCTCAGGGAATTATGCAGGAGAGTAGCTTTGTGATTCTGTACTAAGAATGTGTGTAACTGTAATCCTGTAAGTGGTCATATTTATTTCAGCAGGGTGACTGACATGTGCCTGCTGGAAATTATTGAGATCTCCTCAACCTTAGGAACAAAACCTAATGCATCAAGAGACCTCTATTTGGTATTGTAAAGGAGATTCAGACTTACTGTGAGGTTTGATCTCTGGTCATCTGAAATAATCACACTGTCCACCACATTAAAATTTCTACCAGTTGTAGTAATTTTGCGACCACCACTGCAAAAAGACAAAACAAAACAAAAATGTATGGAGGAAGGGAGGTTAACTGTTTGCACACAGACACGTCCTGCCTTCAGGTTTCAGCTGTGAATAAACTACTCATGTGCATCTTGCTTTGGTAACAGACAACATAATAAAGTCAAACTGCAGAACAACATAATCTGAGCTATACAGTGCATTTCTACCCTTTCCTCATAATGTAATGGTAAATACTTTTGCTACCCCAAAACCATGATTGCATACACATGTATACTCCTTTTCAGGGACTCTCCACCTCGTTTTTTTATTATGCAGCCAAAGAACTAGACCACGATTTAATATTCTGTCTTGAAGAAAGAGCATCATGGTATTTCACTGCTCTAGGGCATTAAGCCCCTGCCTGTGTTTAATTCTTGCCTTCTTCAGGACAAACCCATCGTGCCAGGCACCTCACAGGAAACATTCTCGGCAGTGTTCAGACCATCTGTCTCAGCACACAATGGTGCTTGTGTCTGAGGGCTCTGGCTCACAATCTCTGCTGAACAGAGTTGGAGTGGTTTAAGGTATTATTAATTTCCAGCTGCCTGAGCTGCCTCTCACCTGGAGATTAGGGCATGCATCCTGGCTGCTCAGCTGCTGCAGCTGCCAGCCCAACCCATTACCTCAAATCCTTACTTGACAAGATATCAGATTCTGAATGTGAAAGCAGGTAAAAACTGTGAAAGCAGAAGAGCAGGTAGAAAGCTGTGCTGGAGAATATCTTAAAAACCACCCTGTAAGTCTTTCACCAGATCTATGAGTCTCCCACGAAACACAGCAAAGGCTTCAAAAGGGCTCTTTTGGCTTTAGGGAATCACATTGTAAAGCAAGTCTGTGTACATCATTGCAGTGAGGATTATTTTCACTTCACTTCCAATCCACTGATACTTTATACTGTTTCACAGATGAAGGCTCTATTAGCATCAAGAAATCAAAGTTAATCGGAGTTAGAATTTATGTGTGCTACCCATATTTTAGGTTTAGCTTTAGCAGGAATAGACTACTTTTGACTTCTATAAAGGAGACTTGAGGTGGGCAGAAGAAGTCTACAGAACCTGTCTTGCAGCTACTATGACCCTAACTGTTGAATCACTTCATGGGCCTTAATTCATCCAACACAACAGGTCACAGCAGTCTTCCAAGTTTGCTTCAGCTGCAGTCTGTCCAAGGAAGAAGGCTCATACTGCCTCGGTGCAACTACATTTGAATAAATACGCAAAAGGTATACAAAGACAAACTTACCTGATCCAGGAGGTATTTGGTGTAATTCTAGAACATGATGGCAGAGAAACATAATGCAGGGTCATTGGTGGTGAACATTTTTTCCCATTAGCCTGGATACATATACTTTTGGCCTCTTTACGTGTTGGTGGGAGAGCAAATGTCATTTGCGTATCATTTAGCACATTTCTAACTTTAATGCTGGAGAAGAAAGGAAACAAACACTGAAACACAGCCACCACTCGTTGGTGTTACTACACAGAGCCTATAACCTACAGCAAGTGATAAGGAGAAAATAGAACTGAATCTCTGTCTGAGCTGCCAGATGGAGGTGGAAAGAGAGAGCAGGGAGTTGAAGAGACAAAGTAGGGCATCTTTTGAATGAAGTTGCTATGTGACACAATAATCATAGAAAACAGTATAGATAATTGGCCCTGGGATGAGGCTGTGTAATGCAATGTGTGATTTTGCTGTTTACTGTGTACTTCTCTGTGCTATCAGCATGGTCCAAGAATGAGAATCTCTGTCTTCCTTTCCTTTCTTCTTTTTTTTTCTCTCTTTCCTCCCATTTTTTCACTCCTTCCTCTTTCTACTTTCTGTCTTCCCCTCCTTTTCTCCTTTTTTTTCCTGTGGTCCCCTGGAAAATTCATGGTTGAAGCAAAAATTGAACACCACCTTTTCAAGTGTTAGCTATGTAAAATGGGCTTTGTAATCACAGGCAGCCATTGCAGCTGCACCTGAAAATAACGAAATTAGAATAAGACTGCCTAATTATCTAGGGGCTTACACTGTGTGATCATCAACAGAGAAAAACAGGAGTTGTCGCACGAGAGATTTTCTTCCCTGGCATGGTGTGAGGAGCCAAGGTTGTCGGAGGCATGTGAAGGAGGGGTGCACTAGTGCCATGTGCAGGAGGCAACTGGAAAAAGCCTTGTGTCTGGGAGAACTTCGCCTGGCAACACCTCCCACGAGGCAGGCAGTAGGAAACACTGTACCCCAGAGACATTATCCAGTCAGATGGCAAAAGGTCTCCACCAATGGACTGCAGTGGGACGCTGGACTGCGCCAATGGTCCCCTGCCAGTGGGCAGACTTTGGGAGGGGCCAGGGGGTATAAAAACTAACTGCTGCTGCTGCAGCCTCCCTTGCCTTGGCCCCAGCCTGCCTTCTGGCTCTCCTGCCCTCGCTGGTTCGCTCTCGCACCTGTCCCGCCTCCCTGTGCCCCTGACCGCCGCCTTGCCTGGGCTGCCTGTTTCCTTCCCTGTTGCCCCGATCCAGCCATCGCTGCTTCCTTCCCTGTCGCCCCGATCCAGCCATCGCTGCTTCCTNGGCTTCATTCCGTTCCCGACCATCCATTTCTAAAAGAACTCTCTGCAGTTCCCCACAGTGGAATACAACACATGGTGCCTGTGCTTTACAAGCAGAATCCCAGAATATATGAGGAATATTTTGAAGCAGAGGAGATTCAAACAAAAGCTGAGGCTTTCCTGTGAACTTACTTCTTGGTGCCTGCTGGAAGGCACAGAGAGCCACTGATACCAAACTGTCCTACTGCTACTGAGGGAACTGACCACCCGTCCATCCCCTGTATTGTACTCAAACACCAAACTCATTTCCACCCTTTGGTAATTTAAAGTGGAAGTATAACTAAAGGAGTGCAGAGCATCCCCTGCTCTGCTGAGGAGAGGCACATGACAACTATTCACCCAACAATATTGCACCATGCAAAGTAAATAGTATTATTTTTCAGTTTAACTCACACATCTGGTTTACAGCCAGTGATTCCAGTCAGTATCAGTTTTATGCCTGATGCACGCGTAAAGTTTTCTCCTTTGACTGTTATTTCACTTTTGCCTAATGTAGAAATCCACAAAGGTTCGATGGATTGAATGTTGATATGCTATTAGGAAACAAAGCAAAACAAGATCTGGTTATGAAAAGGCTGGGCAGATCAGGCAACAGCTATAAAAACAACCACCACTCAGGAATGCAGATTTTATGGCACTGGGATACATTTTTATTAATAATTTCAAATCCTGTTAAACTTAATCCTGGGAAATACTGTCAATCACAACTTCATTACAAGACAACTGTTTTTACCTACGTATTTTATATTTCAATTTATCTCATAACAAAGTTGCCCAAAAGAATCGCAGTCTGACATGACGGAAGGTCGGTATCATAAAGACCCAGCTTGAAATGATATATTTCATGTGACCCCTGAAGAACTAAAAAACAAGGCAAGATGAAACCCATGGTGCTGTCACTATGAGAGATCAGAAGAACAAATGAAGGCATCTTTTGTGACCCGAAAAGGGGAAGCAGGGTCAAATCCTCAAATGAAAATTTGAGAAAGCGCCCCAGAATTAGCTTTACTAGAAAGTCTTTTCAAAGTCATACATAGAACTAAAGGTACAAAACATCTGCAGGGGAGTTTTTTGGTATCACATTTTTTACGCTATGAAGTTCTCTAGCATTTAAAAATAACCCTAGTTTGCTCTGATGTTGTCACAATCTTGCAGAAAAACTGTGCTTTTCTTTGTATTTACTTATTCTAACTTACACTACTAAGCAAGAAGAGATTTTTTCCCCTACTGTATTCATTTGATACTTTTGACAGCATCTCATGTTTAATCAGTGTTGCTTCTTCCCCAGTTTTATAATCACACAGATGGTTTCCTCTCTGCCTATCTTTGAGACAACAAACTGAAACATTCAAAAAAACAGGAAAATACGCTTGTGAAACCACAAACTGGGACCTTCTCAGGCAAACAATTTTTAGCTTACCTTTAGACTGCCTATACTATTAGTTTAAATTGAGTTTTTAGAGAAGTGTGATTATCCTGATTTTTGCTGTGCACCTGTGGACATATCCACTGGACAGTTCAGTCTTCTGACCCTGTTAGGGCTTTGCTGGTGCAAAACCTCTAGGAAAGTCCATCCCACAGGTTTTTCTTACTACTAATCTTATAATGTACCCAAAACAGCACTAATACTTCGGGCTGGTAGCCTGAGGGGACCATCAGAGTCACAATGCCATCCTCTGCAAACACACCCTCTGACCATTTCAAAAAGGTCCCGGCACATTGTCCCCAAATGCTACCATGGGTCACTGAATTCCAGAGCACTCCAGAGCAAATGAGGGATCTGTCACCATTGATTGAAAGCTGCAGCTTGTGCCGAGGAAAAGGCCATAGGGTGCAAAGGCTGGTGCCAGAGGGTCTGCAAAAGGGTCTCCAAGATGACCTCTCATACGGATAATAGAGGAAGGCAAGGGAAATCCCTCACAAACAGCCTGAAGGGGAAAATTCACTCCACAGTGATATGGAAATCAGTTTAATCCTTCGGACAGGACAACTGAAGCAGAAATCTAAGAGATTAAAGCCAGAAAACCACTAGTGCTTTTCTTCACCTGCATCCTGTCCTTCTGCCTGTGTCCAACCTCCAGTGCACCAAGGACAGTCAATATCCTCACACAAATCTAGAAGCCCAATACCACAGAAAAGAGCAAAACACTGCTTTGGGTTCTCACTGGTAACCACCAGGGAGCCCTGAAGCACCAGAACAGCACGGTATCACACAAACAAATAGAAAACCCCCAGAGGGCATCATGGCTGTGACCCTCTGTGAGGGAAATGCCAGGCATCCCTTGCTCAGGGGTGCTGCAGTGCTTCAGGGCTCCCACTGGTTTCTCTGCCAGACACCACACACCACTGAGTGCTTCAGATTAGCTTGCCTTGCTTCTTTTCTTATACCACAAAGAAATCACAGAAAGAACTGTTCACTGAGAAAGTTTCAGTCCCCTCTGAAATCATGCCTTCCCTGAGGCTACACAGCACAGACTCCCTCTCAGCATCCTGCCTTGGCCTCATGGAGTCAGTGCAGTCACAACTCTGAGGTAAGATGGCCTCAGCTACTCGAGAGTCCAATTCCTATCCTGACTGCCATAAGCTGCAACACTTGCCTCAGCAGCAAAAGAAACCCTGAACTCCCTCACTGAAAGCAGGAAGGACCTAATGTCCTCACTGGGGTCTGCAGTGCTCATTTCCCCAGTGCCAGAGAGCCATTGACCTTCCAGTTGCTACGTGGCAGGGGGAGCAAGGCCCAGTAACAAGAGAGGCCACAGCAGAGAGGCAGAAGGATATTTATAAAAATCACTAGTTGTGAGGCATGTGATGAAAGCATAAACATGCAAACAGACATACAGAAAGCGTGCACCAGGTCCTCAGGTAATGTAAATCAGCACAGCCCTGTCCGCTTCAATAGAGTTCCATATTTCTGAGCTGCAGCCTCCTCCACCCTCCGCTGGACAGCCCTTCCCTGGGGCTGTGTGAACTGTGGCAGCCACATCCTCAGAGGTGTGGTTAGCATGGCTGCAGGTCTCAGAGACATATCTGGCAGCAGCCCAGGTTAAGCAGTGTCTGCCACCCTGGGGAGTCCCTCTCTGGCACAGCCCCTCCTTAATTGCTAACACAGGGCCCCAAAGAACTGGATTGGGGAACCAGCCCAGACAAAAAATAACCTGCTGCAAGATAATGGTTATTTCCAGCCAAATCAGCTCCCTAGCCAAGCGTACTCAATCCAACCACTCCAACTGCTGCACTGGCACAGGGAGGGGGAAGGTGCATGCATAGAAACCAGCAGCTGGAGTCAGGAGGAGGGCTGGGGCTGGCACTGAAAAAAAGTATATTAATCTAAATGCTCAGCTGGGGTTGTGGGAAAACACAAATCCTCTTTCTCCACTCTCCAGTATGTTCTCCTTAAAGCCAAGCAGTCAAAGGAGAGCAGGATTTCAAATGCAATTTCAAGCTCTCTGAATGGATCAATCACTTCTAAATAAACATCTGCCTTTGCACTGCCTCTGGTGCTTTCACTGCCTTGTCCATCACTGTCTTTCCAAGATAAGGCATGTGGAAGAAAGCCATCTCTCAGGCAATTCCAACTATTTACCAATGTCAAATTAATGCATTTGGAAGCAGAGAAAAGAAGAATTTCCTCTGTTCTTTCACCAGACATCATGCTTTAAATGCAGATCAAATCCAGAATATTAATGCTTAGAAGCACAAGTATTACAATCCCACTCATCTCTGTGAAAAACAAGATGTATTTTGTGATTTTGTTTAAGAAGCCTTTGCTGAGCAGCTGAATTTAAGAGGTAATCCCTGTCTTCAGAGGTACAAGTTTGGGTAGTTCTAATGAAACACTTAGAGATAAGAACACAGTCACTATTTATAACAACCCTGCATCACTCACAGAAAAGCAGAAACCAAAAAGTGTAGGCAGCAAATCTCTATGTCAGTCAAATTTCTCTCCACTACTCATTTCTTTCCTAACACCTGCATGTCATAAGCAACCACTGATAAAAAGATCACTCAGTTTTATAAGAAAAGAAAACCATTTTGGTTCCATAAAAAATGAAGGAATAACCTCGTGGTTAATGGGCTGACCTACAAAGCAGAAGGTTAAAGGGCTGGCCTATGAACCAAGTCATTTAGATTGTATGCAAACATACAGTCTATACAAATTCTATAGAGAATTCAGTAACCAGATTCAGCAGGTACTTTGGCAGCACTAGTGACACTTCTTCCTTCCCAGTGATCCAGCTTGTGTGGATCCATCTCCAGTTTTGTCTACAGCCTGGAAACAAGGAAAATTTTTCTGAAAGTGTGAACTAGAGATTTACTAACACCCATGGATTTCAGTTCCTGGACTCATCCTCTAGCCACTTCTCTGTTATGCAGAAACTGGGTGGCACATCCTCCCCTTCCTTCTGCTCCCCTGGCAGCTATGTTTAAGGAGAAGCTGTGATCTGGCTGCATAAAAAATGAGGAAGAGGTTTGAGACTCCGAAGCCTAGTTTCCCAGAGTTGTCTGTGACAGCAGAACTCAAACAGGCTCTTAAGCCTAGGTAAGATATTAAGCCTAAAACGTTCTCCTTTTTGTTGTTGTTGTTGGTCAGCTTACATGTTCCAGCCCTCAGCATGCTGGCTCCTGTGGAGTGACTAAATACAGCACACAGGGACTTTGGCATTTAAAGCAGTGCTGTAAATACTGCATCTAGTGGTAGGCATATGACAAGTGCCATGTTCACGGTCTCATTGCCTGCAACTGAAACACAAGTTTTTGCTGGTACCTTTCAACACCAACAGAGCACTAAGAAAAAATAGTATCGATCCAAATTCTGCATTACCTGCATTTATAACCAACTGCCTCCTCATCTAGATCTCTATTCTTCCTGCAAAGTCCTCTGATTTTAAATGAATTTCTCCCCTAACCTAGAGAACCTTAATTAACACTGATCTTAACTAACCTCTGTTTTCGGTACAGTGGTGATCCCCTTGGAAGCAGTTGCATTGCAGTCATCCTGGAAAAAAAATAAGCATTTCTCCATGTCAGGATAAAAAAGAGACAGATTACTGCTCAGATGTAAAAAATACAAGGAAAAGGCATCACAGGGGAGTCCAGTTTTCCCCAATGAACTTCACCTGGCAGGTGGTGGCAGGAGAGACTTGTCTACTTTCACAGCTGGCACACTCACCCTTGTGTATACACCGTGAGCAGCTGGTAACACAGAAACACAGTTTTTGTAAGACACAGGAATTCAATCTAGATTCAGTCATGAATGTCAAATTTCAAGTGAAAGAAAAAAAGCATAAACCCAAGAGAACAACCAAGCAAACATGTAATGAAATGGATAAAAGTTCATTTTCCCTCCAAGCCTATTGTTCTGCTGTACTTATTCTGAGAAGAAATTTAGTATGAAATACAACCTGTATTGAGATGCTGAGAGTCATTAATTACAAAAAAAAAAAAAATCAGGAAGCAGAGGAAATGTTTTGGGTTACATTTTACTGTGATTTACTTCAGTACATGAGCAGCCAGGTAGTACTTTTTATCCATAAATAGGCAGAAAACCATCACTGATTTTTTTCCAGCTTGTCTGAACCTCTGCTCCATGTGTGTAGTGCTAGCAAGTACTGCCAGTTTGCTGTTGCTTTCCTCTACCAAAAAATATGCCTGTTGGGAGACTAGTTTGTCCCTATCTTGCTTTGCAATGCCTCTATCAATAGGGAAGAGAGCCAAAAGCAGCACAGTCCCTCTCCACACATGCTGAGAAATGCTCTGATTTAGAGAAAGACAGCTTCTTCCACATGTTCCTCCAAGGACAGGGAAGTGATGTGCCACTTCCCAAAAAGCAAGAGTTCAGTTTCATCCCAGGTTCTAAAGGATTAGCCTTTTTGCATAGGGGAGGAGCATTCTGAATGGAAACACTGTAGTTACCTACAGCATATATTAGCCAGATCTTTTTAAATATTAACAACCACCTATCATAAGGTGTTAGGCCATTGCTGGGCATAAATGCTTCCTCTACCAGGTCTCAACAAAGAGTCTGAAAAATAATGTGTACAGAAGTACAGGTATTCATTATTCCTATTAGCAGATTAGATGTTACTCTCTGGTTTAATTATATTCTTGTTACCTGTGGACCATATTTAAATTGCATCTGGGTCTAATTTAAAACAGCTTCACAAAGTGATTTTAAAGAATCTCTTGACTCCTCTAATCTAGGCCTTATACTGAGTGCCAAGGGCCCACCTTCTACCCAAGGACAAAAAGGATTTTAATGTCATTGTGACATCCTTTATTATCTCTTCAGGCACTTGTCATAAATTCAGTCATTGTAATGACTCTCCTACAGTTAGTTTCCAGGGTCCCATTAAATAAGAGAGTCATCAGAAGAAGTAGCTTTTTAAGGGGAAAAAAAAGATAAGGAGGAGGAAGTAGGCCAAGAAAACGGATCTGCCTATCTTTAGTGAAATGTAGTTCCTTGAGAAATAAAAAAAAAAAAGATGAATTACTTTAGTCACTTTTCCCCGCACACACATCAACCCCACAATGAACTTTAACAAGAACCAGGCTCTTACTTTTTCAACTGAAATGTTTGTGTGATATTCCAGGAGCTTGAGGACAGTGATGCTTCGAGAACTAGACAATCTGGAAAAATGTACATGTTAGGTATATACTGGACATTACAAGAAATAACTGTTTAAAAATAATTTGAGTTGAAAACTCAAACTAGCTGTTCTGTACTTGGTATGCACCTTCTCTCATACATTCACTCACAGTTCTGACTGATAAAAATAACCAGATTTTGTCCTTCCACAGCACTCTTCAGCTGAGTTATGCCAAGGCTTTATACACACATATTAATTAAGCTTAATGCCACCACCACATGACAAATAAAAGTAATGTTATTGTCAGGATACAGATAAAGAAATGCTACCATGAAGCAGGGATATAAAATCATCTCTCAAAAAACACACAGTGATATGTCCTGTGGTACAGCCAGACCACGAATTCAAGTCTTCTAACACAACTGACTGTTCTAATGCAAGAGACCCCACCATACCATACTTCTCTCTCTTTCTGTCTCACAGACTTGGCTTTTGTAATCTATGCAGTAGCAATTTTCATCCTATTTAAATCTTTTATGATTGCTTGAGTCAATTTGCCATTATTTCAGCTAGCAATTACTATACCAACAATTCACTGGCAGCTGTGGTATGAAAGAGTATCTTCTCTTATGAGCAGAATACCACATCGAACAGTAGAATTAGATATATACCACTTAAGCCATGGTCTCTTTCATCTGTGTGCCTGCAGATGTGTAGTCTGTGAAATGAATGGCTGCCTGACATCAAATGAAACCCATGTTTGCAGACTTTTCTGACTTCTCTATGCTAACAAGCAGCTAGCTTTTTAATCCAGGAAAGTTACACAGATTTTACGTATATCTATCTTGCAAAGGTGGAGAAACCTTTGTCTTTATCACAGGCTGGCTTGTTCAGATGAAAGCCAGCTTTGGCTACATCTGTGTGGTTAAATCAGAGGTATCTCCTACCTCCACATGGCAGCATGGCACTTGAGTGCTCACTGCAAAGGTCACCCGAAGTGCTTGTTAGAAACAGCCCTTGGGACTGACCATTCGTATGACCAAACACCTTAATAAATGGATAGCAAAGAGTCTGACTTTAACGGTATTTCAGTGTTCAAAGATGTGGATGAGTACAGACAGACATTCTGAAATCCTTCATCAAGCACTTATTTGCATCCCCAGAAATTACTTATCTGCAGAAATCTGACATGTTGACACACAATTGCCTAAATCACTTGCCTACGTGTCTCAAGCCATGAACTACAGAAAAAGTAAAATACTCCCAGTATTTCACTAGGAGTAGTAAGTAAAAGCTCTGCTCTTCTGGCAGAGCTTGTCTTTTCTTTTAAGCTTGTATAAATACTTTAAAAGCAACACTGTCAAATACACTTTCCTGGTTCTGTCTGTGTTGAAATTAATGGAACCTATTATTTTCTGTATGGTCTGGGCTGACCTTTTAGGATGCATTAGTCTGCACTGAGTAGCAGGTATTTTCAAAATGTTTTTTCCAGGAAATGATACCTGGAGTTTTGCAAGTGCATCCTCTTGTGAAACTGGGGTCACTTTAGAGGAGATACCACAAATAGTCAATGTTCACACTTGAATTATCCACTAAGACACTGCAGCTCATAGGAGCAGGTGAGTGGCAACAATACTGGCAGGCACAAGCTAACCTCACAGCCTTCTGGTTAACACTGTCAAAGGGCTCATTTTTGGCACAAAGCACAGGCAAGGTGAGCTGGCTTCCATAACACTGTTCTCTAAAAACCTGCTAATGGAGTTAAGAGAAGGCTTTAGTCTGTGAAGACAGAGAGCCAAACAATATACTCCATATTTACAAGAAAACATGGCCTTTGGGACTGGGTCAATGAAGGACATTTCCCTCTTAAAAATCCACTAACAGTGTTTACTAAAGACAGATTAATAGATCAAAATACTCATGGATATCCACTCCAGCTGTCACCTTCTAGTGACAATCTTTCCTTCTCAATTCCCAGTGCTGGACTGGAACTTGACACAACACTTTTATGATGCTGGAAGAGTTCTTCCCATACAGCCTCCTGAGATTAAAATATTCAACCTCCTTCAGGGGCAAGGGTCCCTGAGAGAGAGCGCTCTTTGTAGCACTGAAAATGTAGGTCCTTGAAAATACTTGGTAACATTTCATTCCTCTTCCTACACAAAGGTTTTATAAGAGAATCAGATTCACGCATAGTATTCCATGTTCTTTGGGCTATATTATTGAGGAAGAGATAGAGGCAAGGCATTTATCTGAATTATCTGTTTCCTCTTCAAGTCACTTAAGAACATGTGGTATCCCTTGTGTTTGCTATCTGTTCTTTAGTTTAGATTAAAATTCTCTTTCTCATTCTAACATAAGCAACTTCAAGAAGTTATAAGCTATCAAAAAAGCTTTGTGCTTCTATACAATCTCTTGAAGAAATGCAAGGGGGACGTTTCCCTACTATTAGTCAAACAAAACTCCACTGTGAAGGATTATGATCTGGTTCTTGAGACCAAAGCCTAAAGAACAGCTCAAAAGTCTAGACATTCAGTAATTTACCACCTCATTCTAGAACTTGTAGTTGCCCATTAGATACACCAACCAGGTCACAACCATCATACATCCAATACGAACTGCTCAGGTATCTAACTTTGACAACCACTGGTGAACAAAGGAGCTTAAGAATTGTTGCAAAATGATTCAACCAAACATTCAAAAGGAGGAATGAAATCATGTGAAAAGTATGTACCCACCAAATTGCCCCTGAACCATGTATATTTCTGCTAATCCTCTACATTGGACAATCACTTTCTCACAGTGTCTCAGTTAGGCTGAAACAGTTAATTAAATGTTAAGTTTATTTATTGTACAGACATTGATAATTAGATTCTCCTCTTATTTATGCCAGTACAGTTTCTTGCAAAAACGAATTCTGTTTGCAGATTAGAGAGGAGTTAAGATGGGTTAATTTGTCAAGGCAGAGCACTAGACCAACACTGCTTCCATTGCTCCAGCCAGCGTGATTGTCACTGCATTAATCTTAAGTTTCCTTAGACAGTTGTTAATGGCACCATGTAAATAAATATTCAGCTAATGCTAAAGCACTGCACTGCCAGAGTCAACTGAAGAAGCTGCTTCCAGCCACAGGGTAATGACTGTTAGTACTTCTGCAAAGAATTCCATATTAACAAAACTTTAATCACCAAGAACAGTGTGAGTATACTCAAATCATGTGACAAAATATGAATTATTTTTCTTCAATGACATTTAATAAAAAGCATTACGTACTTTCAAACTTATGAGGCCTGTATTTATGTAGTACTCCCCAGTATTAAAGGACAGTGAATAAGCATTAAAAACATGTAATAGTAAAACCTACCATTATCAGTTATCATCTGAGTGGTTAGATTGCAGAAACAGGATGAGTTTTTCAGCATTAAAAACATGTAATAGTAAAACATACCGTTATCAGTTATCATCGGAGCGGTTAGATTGCAGAAACAGGATGAGTTTTTCAGCACTACGTTTTCATAAAATGTTTCAACAGCTGTTACAATTTTTATCATACAGAAAGTAAGGACTTTGCTTACATTTGCAGTCACAACAACCTATAAAACAATAAAAACAAGAATACAACAGGGGGTTTTTGTTATACTTGCTATGTCACCACCTTGTCTTTACAGAAAATGACAAACTATGAAATGCACAAAATGAAAATTTTTGTGGTGGAAGCAGACAATCCACTAGGTAAACTCTCAAAGGAGAGTGACTCTCCCAGCTGAAGAAGCGATACAAAAAGAGTTCTGAAAGTAGCAGCACTGCTTACTTCCAGAAATAAAATGGATCTGTACAGTACGTTAGCAAGCAATCTTAAATAATTTTGGATTTTAAAACTAGAATTTTGCTGTAAGTGTTATATGTTGTTATATTCCCTTAAAAATATTTAAGGAAGAATGTACAGCTCTTTCCAGAGAGAGATCGTTTGCATCCATAACCAAAGAGCACTTAATTATGGAACAGAACTTATATTGTAATGAATTATCCTTTGTTTCTGGCTGAGACTGCTTTACAAATATGATTGCATTAGTGTATTCAATCAGGAAATCAGAAACAATAGCTTGCAGATTAAGTGGCCAGTCACAATAGTTGATAATCAAATATGCAAGGCTGTGTGTGCTGTGAACAGATACAGAGTAAAGACTAATATCAAGCACTTACAAATTTGTGCTAGCATATGTGTCCCAGAGAATATTTTCTAACTTGTTACAAAGCTCAGAACTTCCATACTGCACTTGATATATAGTTACTGCAAATATTAAAATAGCTGATACAGTGATACAATGGAAACATCGCCTTTGTCAGCATAGTGAATATTTGAATTTTTGACTTAACTTCATGAAGTGCAGCTTCAGGATATGTTTCATACGAGAGGAAGAGAATATTTATCTAATTCACACATTCAACTTACTGAGACTTCCAAAATATTTGCCAATTGTTGGGGTAAGAGTAACCAATATATGGAACATGGTGACAAAAGAAGACAAGCTGCAATAAGCAACAAAATCACACATTTTAAGTCACAATAAACAAACACACATAAAACTGGGTGTACATACCTGATATTTGGCAGGGAAACTTAGCAGGATTTTCAGATCTTTATCAGGTGCATGTGAAATGTTATACCAACCATTTATGCTGTTTGAATGTGTACAATTTTCTTTTAATGTGCACCTAAAAGTATACATAAAATTATACTAGCCTCCTTCTCGTGTCTTTGACTTCAGACACTGTACTTCAACTTATTTAAAGTTATTGATTTTTTACAGGAACATTTTTGGGTTTTTTTACAGGAATATGGTTATAACTGCAAAAAGCTTCAGGAAAACAATCAGTAAAATCTTCTGCTTATCAAAATAAATTACAATGCATTGATATATGCTTGAGGGTCTTGATTAAGTAAATGAGACTCAAGCAAGTAGATTCTTGGCTAGTAACAGTGGAATTGGTAGCCTGGGATGGAATTAATCGTCCCCAACTTGATTGCTTCACTGTACAGCTCTAGATCGGATCCCCCCGCTGGCCCCCAGCCCCCCTCTGCACTCTTTGGGAAGAAATACATTCTTTAGGGTACCATTTCCCTACCCTGTTTTAGACATTCATACAAAAATGACATGAACCACACTATAGAAACTGCTTGTTCTCTCCAGAGGATAAAAGAAGAAGCTCAAATGCAGAGCTATACTAGTAAAGTGCATAGTTGAGGAGTTGCATCCTCTTCCCTAATCTCCTTTGTCATTCACTGATATCAATGGTAATCCTTCCCTTTTTGTCAGTGCACTTGGTTAAAAACACTGAATTTGAAAAGGTTCAAAAACGATTTCTGTGTCTTCAAGCATGAAGTCCATTTCAGAATTAGGATAGCTCAAAGTAAATATAAATTGAGATGCCAAATTGTAGGAAACAAACTGCGCAACAAAAAATTAAGGCAGAATAAGGAAACACTAGGATATATAAGTACGACAAAGATTACACTTATTAAAAACATGTTATAAGTAAAAGACAACATAGGCATACAAATTAGATGGACAATCAACAAGTTGGAAAGCTGAATCCTTAAAATGCTGTCTGCTGCCAACAGTTAATGAACAATTCATAGATTAACTCCAAGTAATTCCATATAGTTAGCAATTAAAGACAAGTAAGTGCCAATTGAATATCTTATTATTTTAATACTAAGATTGAATATTTATTTGAAAAATGTAACACTTAATAGTTTTAATCCTACTTTTATACCAAATGTAGAAGCAAGTATAGCTTCAATCATATGAACAGTGACATCTGCCTTAATGAGCCATTCCTTCGCTAAAAAGCAGAAATGAGTTCACAGTTCCAAAGTATGGGCCTTTTTCATGAAGAGCATTTCATGTGTAAAAACATATATCACAATGTGTTTTCTCTCCAGAATGAATAACATGTTCAAAAAAAATATCCACCACATTCCAAAATGCCCAAAATAACCTCACAAACCTTAGAAACCATAAAGTCATCTTCTCTGCAGGTCAAGACGCTAGCAATTGGAATGCAGTTAAGCACAAGGTCACTTCCTTTGTGGTCTAACTTAGGAAACTGAATTCCTGCTGCACAAGAACCTGGTGGGGCTTTGCGTCTGAATACATTCAGATCATAATGATACTGTAATAAATTGAGATTATATATGCCTGATGTATTTCAAAATGCCTGAGCTAGGACAAATTTCAGTCTCATTTGTCTCTCTCTTCACCCTACTGAGATCACAAAGGTTCATTAGCATCACAGTTTTAGAGCCACAGAAGATGGGATCCATCATCAACAGAGGTGCATAAACCATATTCTCAGATACCTACAGGTAGGTAATTTGCACTGGCAACAAAGACAGAACAAACACATTCTACATTTTCTGCCAGGGTGAGGATTATAACAGTAAAGATGCAAGGCAACACACTTGCAGTACTTGGCACTAAGTAAGTGTATGCATTTCAGTGATGCTAATACTGAAATACTAAAAAACAAAACTATTTATCAAGCTGAATATTTACAACTGTCTCAGGAAGAAGCTATTTGCTTTCTTTGTCTCAGGAACACAAGCAGTAAAACTGTTTCCCTCATTTGCAATGAAGAATCTGAGAGTTTAATAGCAAAATCAGTAATGCCACCCAGGACTCAGGGTTGTGCTTGTCTTTATGTGAGGGAAAAATGCATCTTTTGTTGCTCTAAAAGCTGACCTTTAACACTCAAACAGTGTGCTGTGGAGAACAGTCATTTTCACAGGAAGCAGTCACATCTGATGTCCCTCAGCATAAATTCTCAAAATTGCCCTGCACAGGCCAAGAGTAAAATAATTCCACTCACCTAAAGATGAAATTATTCTGTAATACCCCTATTTTTAGAAAATTGAAATTGATTGCAAGTACTTAGAATGAACATAACAGATAAATATTCTTTGTGAACCACATGATTCTGAAAATTAACATACCAACTCAAACAACTGAGCCTGGCATTCCTGGAAAGGTGAACTGGACCCTATACAAGTATGCAGGTATAAGGTATAAAACCCTTGGATCAGATTTCAGACATGCATAGATATGTGTACAGAGAAAAGCAGAGTCAAGTTCTTTTTTTAATATTCCGCAGCAAACTAGTTCTTTATACTTAAAGATTTCTCTACACAATTGGAACAGAGCTCCTCTTATTTCACTATGGTAACACCATACTTATGTGTTTGGTTTATTTGTATTTACCTAAGTCTCTGCTTTACTAATCTTATGTTAACTACAGATCCTAACACATTTGCCTTCTCTGTCCTGCTAAAGCATACTGATTTCCCCATGGAATGAGAACATGCTTTCAGAGCAAGTTTTGGCTTCCTTCTTTCTTCAACATACTAACCCCTGTATGAAGTCCACAGATGTCCCACATGTTGACTACATTCAAAAGAAAGTCTGGCCATGTTAGATAGCATATTGTGTTGTTTCCATATGGAAATGCATGTAAAACATCAATACCTCGTATTGGAACTGTATTTCAGCATAATTCAGGTAAATCTGATTCATCTACAGAAAATCTATAAATGTCAGGAGAAATCACATAATGCTAGGACTAGCTGGTTTAAATAATTGCAAGTGAAAAAGAGAATGAATATATTTGTCCCTATGGAAGAAAGAGTAGAAATAGCAACAGTAGAAACATTTTGTTTCATTTTGTTTTCACTTGCAATGAGATGCACACATTTTTTCAATAAAGGACGGGATTTTAATTCACACTGTCCTTAAAATGAAACACTAGCATTGCTAGTAAATTTTACATAAAACTGGAGTGTGTATTTCACAGAAAAATTATTTCCCTGTAAAAGTAGAAAACATATCATTGATCTCAAAATTATTATGGAATATATTGCTTTAGTGGACACATATGGACTTTGACTAAAATACTGGCTAAAAATGTCTTCTTCTTTTCCTAAAGTTTCACTCAGAAAACTCTCTTCACAAAAACAAATATTTAATGACATTAAGTATTTAACAGTAAAAAATTACGTGGGTGTTGAACAGGACTCCTATTATAGTAATTTATTTTTTTTCCAGAAGAGTAAATTATTTCTGTTTCAATCAGACGGAAACTTTCGGTGGTTCCCCTCATAAACAGGGGATTTACTGAGTAATAAGAGTTACTCACAATCTCTTTATAAGGTAACTAAAAGCCTGAAAAGCTTAGCACTGTAACACACAGGGTTTCTAACAAGGGAGCAAAAGAGAGTTTGAAGAAAACACATTACAGAAAAAATACTTACTCTCTTCCAATAACTACCTTTGCAAACATAAAGTAGCAGATCTTCAGCAAAATCACATTAACACCAAATGGATAACAAACTAAAACAGGTAGTATTAACCTTCTAAAAGAAGGCTACTAGTGGAATTACTCAAAAATCCATCTTACAGGCACTTTCGTTTAAGGTTTTAATCACTGGCAAATTGGCATAAAAGAAGGTTTACACTGTCGACATCTGCTGATGATACAGAGTTGGAAACATTAACATGCAAAGGAAGATAAGAATATCACACAGGAAAACTTGGATAA
This sequence comes from Rhipidura dahli, assembly GCA_013399225.1. Classification (NCBI taxonomy): domain Eukaryota; kingdom Metazoa; phylum Chordata; class Aves; order Passeriformes; family Rhipiduridae; genus Rhipidura; species Rhipidura dahli. The sequence goes on along the minus strand of VXAC01002802.1, from coordinate 747,508 downwards.
CCTTGAAATGGAATGACATTTCAGAGTATGAAGTACAAGAACATGTACCTACAGCAATAAAAATCTCACATCCCATATGTGTTATAGACTGGAAACTCATCAGTTGGAAAGACAACAAAGAAAGAGAAGGACCTGGGGGCATTATTTGATCATGGATGATTGTGGCCCATCAATGTGATGTTGTCATGAAAAAGACGTTTGTGATCCCAGAACACACTAAGGTCCTTCCTGGACAGACTGATTAAACAACATTAAGAAAGATACAGCTGAAATCTCTTCTGGAACACTTTGAGAGTCCTGGCCATCCTTATTTTAAAAGGATGAATAAATTTTACAGGAGGATTACTGGAGTGGAGGTAAGAAAGGAGTGTCTTATGTGAGAGGACCTTAATGAAGTTCACTGTTAAGGCACACCAAAATGAAAGCAAAGAGAGAGACTGCTTTCACAAACACTGAAGAGGTGAGTGTGATGAGTGTAATGAAGCTGGAGGTGGGGAGGAGAACCTAATTAGGGAAAGGTGATGTGAACACCAGAACAAATAACTATAACCTGTCCATAAACATACACATGATGAAAATGAGCAGACATATTTTTACCAGCAAAAAATGAGATTGCCAGGAAGCTGCACAACCAGGGCAGGAAGGACAAAAAGCCTATCTAAATTTAGGGTGGACCTTTGCAAGTTTTTAGTTTTACAGTATGTGGTTGCTTGCAATTGCCGAGACTAGGCCTGATGACCAAGGAATTTCTCCAGTCCAGGCCACAAATGTAAAATAGCTTTCAAAACTCTTTCAAAGTAAGTAAAAATTAATGATTCAAATGTGGGATTGAAGTATTTAGAGAGAAATTCTCCCCTGCCTAAAGTCAGTGGTTCCAAAGAAAGGAACTATCAATACTGAAGACAACTAAGCGCTCTTTTCTCATTCTCACATACAAGATGCTCCCAGCTACTAAGACGCTTCAAGCACAAGTATACAATTTCATCTCTCAATCTGGAAAGCAAAAGTATCTCTTCTAAAAGCAAAATTATTTGTTATTCTTAGCCCAACATATATTTTATGGGTAGATCTCAAAAATCTACGGGTTACGTAGTCTTTCAGAGGCGCTGAGTTCCCTTTCACGTGACAAGAAAGTGTCTCACATTTATGGCTATGACTGATTCCATTAAAATTCAGTAGATACAATATTGATGCTGAATAGCCCCAAGCCAGTCAAAATGTACACTGACTAGTAACACTCTGCTTTTATATGACAGTCTGAAATACTAAAAGATACCTTCGATTCAAAGAACACCACCCACAGTAGGGATCCTTTGCAGATAAGCACTCTTGCTCAGAAGCAAATCTACCGCAATTTGCAACTGGTATTCTTCTCACCTGAAACCAAAGAATGCAGTAACACATTGAATTAATAGAGCCTCCATAAACAGGGAAGTTTAAGGTTACCATTAAAAATCTGACAGCAACCAAGCACAATCCCTCTGGGGAAGTCTCCTTATGGATTCCCCCCTGCCAGAAGACCTTTGGATAGAAATATGCAGCCTATTTTGCACACACTGTATTTTGCCATCAGATAATGAAACACCTCTGACAATAACAATTTGGTTCTACTACTCAAAGGCCAGCATGGGCAGATTAATGCAAGAAAGACTGATTAGCATAGATAATAATAGAAAGGAGGTATATTTTCCAAATAATGCTCTGCTTAGCAGAACACCATTTTCCTCTCCTCAGAACTGAGATACTTAAATGATTGATGAAGGTGCATCCAAAAATGCATGCGCATAACAAAATGCATCTGTGTTTGCATCACCATGTCAGGTTACTGCATGTGCACACTAGAACAAACGCATGCAACTGCTCAGCATGCATGAAAATGCCATTTCAGTAAGTAAATGTAGATAATTGTGGCTATATTATATGTGTCTATACTTGTACATTCAGCTTGAATATCCTAGCCAGCCATTTTCAGAAAAGGAAAGGAAAAAGAAAAAGAGAAAGCTGATTACAAATACTGAATACAGATACAAATAATGTTATTAATAACAATGTGAATTAATGATCTTAGTAAGAAAAACTAATTGAAACCATTTTTTACAAATTTGCAAGAATTAGTTCCTACATTTTGTTAACAGAAACAAGGATACACTGGTTCCTGCAAAATTATATTTACTATTATTCCATCCATTTATCATAAAATTAAATTTATCTGAAGTGTGTGAGATAATCAGTTCTGTAACCAGTCAAAATCCTAGATTACTGTCAAGTTAACAAGGACAGTGTAGAAGCCTTTTTTTCAGCTCCAAGAGATGATCAGAGAAGTGCATTTATTCCTAAAAGCTGTTGTTCCTCTATAACAACTTGGATTTTAGCAAAGCTAAAGAAAATTCAAGTCTTACTTTGAGTATCTGTGTATACTTTTGACTGAGATTTTGATTCGTTCTATATTTGTGATAGATGTTTTACATCAGTCAGGGGTTCTCCTACCAACTTACCCTGCTCTAAAACAGCAGGCTAAAACACTATGTTCACTTCCAGAAAAGTGATTTTATTGTAAGTGAAGGTGATTAAGTGCTGGGTGAAATCCTGTCCAGCTAAGATGGACAGCAAGCCCTTAAGCTTTCAATGCCATCTTTCCCACTGCTGGTGAGACAAAGGGATTTTCTGATTGCTGCTCAGTAGCCCTGCTGCAGGATGTGCTGCAACAACTGCACAGGCTCCTGGGAGCCACTCTCTGCTTGGCGTGCAGCTCTCAGCCACTTCTGAACTCCTTGGCCTCACTATGGCACACACATTGCTCACTTCCCATTGTCCTTTTGTTTTGTTCTTTTGAAGTCTCTGCCTAACTAAAGACAATAGGAATTTTATCACTGATTACAGCTTTATCACTGATTTCATCAGAACTAAGGCTTCAAAGCCATCTCTTAAATTAAGAGATTTCTTCACTTCAGAAACCCCTTAACTGATTGATAAACCCTGACCTACCAACACGTGATTGCTTTGTCTCCAAAGAGTATACAAGTTTCTTTGATATCTCTAAGCTTGACTCTGCATGATCTGCATTTTCCTGCCTCTATGAAAAACAGAAACAAACATTCTCTTGGCAGAATGGCATAAAAAAAGCATGGGATTAAGGGTATTGGTGGGTCATAGCAACACTGGGCAGCACCATGACAGTAGAAGTTCTTGCAAGCTCTGCAGGAGTGAAGCCCAAACTTAGACAAGATATCAGATGTAAAGTTGGTAACTGCAGTTTGGATATTAAAGGTCTAACTCTGACACAAACCAATGCTTCACTTACAAAGTGGTAGAAATCCTTAGAGCAGTAGTTTACATGAATTTATTATTTTATTAAATACTGCACTTACCTTATTAGCAGAGGACAGATAGATGTAGTTATTATTCACAGGATCAAGTCGAAGTTTGGGGAAAATTGAAGTTTCTTCCTCAATTTCATATAAAACCTCTGGGCAATTAGATTTCATATCCTCATTAAGAATAGCCTAAAACATGCACAATTAAATTATTCCCAAGTTCTTTTATTGACCAGTCAACATCTTGAATAAAAGCCTAATTTTATTTACACCAAAGCTTCTGGGATGAATTACTGTGTCATGATTCAATTCACGTACTGCACTGGTTGTCACGCTGGAGAAGGATGAAGGAAAAGACCACCAGAACAGAATTTCAACAAAATCCATGCCAGACACATCTAGCACTGAATTTGGCAATGGTTTAGCATATGAAACATGCCTTCCACCAAGCCTGTTCCTGACTGATTCAGATACTGAATGTGGAAGAGATGCCTATATCCCAAAGTCACAAATTTACTCCTATGAATGGAGAACAAAGTATCAGCCTTCAGAAAACAAACTAACATTCAGACTTGCATAGGTAAAAAGGAACTTAAACAAATTTCTTTGTGGCTTCTCTAAGTATACACCTGTGATGATATTTCTTTTTCTTACCTTGCCCAACTCTACTGTTTTCCACCACCCTTTGCACAGAATTCAAGGGAACAAGAGACCACAGACACTTCATTTTTTAAGTCAATAAGAACACCAACATTGGTTTTTCATGACAAAACAAGGGAGATGTGTTCACGGTCTCTGCTGTGTTAAGAAGACATGGAAGACCTCAATTTCATTTTTCATTATCAAAAGCAAAATGAAATCAAATGGACAAAAGATTTTCAAGGTCTCTACTATACTCCTCTCCAAATGTCTGCTTAACAAAGACAAATAATGAGAGTCATCCTTTGCAGTGTAGACAGGAAATGCACATTCTTGCAAAACCCAGAAAAAATTAAAGCATAGAAGACATTTGACTGGATGGTTGAAATGTTTGATAATGAGATAAGATGACTTTCACTTTCAAGTGATGGATTTAAGTTAGTGTAGGTCAACTATTCAGAAGCTAAGGCAAAATGAATGTTGATTTTTCTCTCTAATGGGCAGCTATTCACATCACACAGATAGGCTAACAAACAAACAAACAAACACGATTCAAAAATCAAACAATATTTAATACTTCTACTGAAAAATCAAAGCAAGGAGGGAAACAAGGCAAAATAACTGAGAACTCAACAGTCTGTAAAATAATACTGTGGGCATTAGTGTTTCAATGAAATGTTTACTTGAATTTTAGGCAGGATACATAATTGCTTTTGAAAGTTATCTTGCTCTCCAAATGACCATACAGCAGTTATTTCTCAAACAAAAACCAGAGATTCAGGGGATCATATTTGTTTATAATACCCTGAATAAACCAAGAAACATTTACCCACTTGAACACAGCAAGCAGCTGGTGGAGAAGGGAAGAAGTACCACACTCAGCTTACCTTCAGTAACTGTCCATCATCTGTTCCCAAAAAGAGAACTATACGATTCAAAACAACTGTGCCATAAACAGCCACTAATCCGGAGTGAATCAAGGTAGGTAATTTCTTGATTGATCGTGGATCCTGAAAATCAGATAGAAGAAAAACATATTAAAAAAATCATTCACCTATACTCCAAAACCTTGAGAAAAAGAAGAATCCTTGGAAAGATTCTCAGAGAATCTAACTTCAGACAATACTTTGAGTAACATTCCAATTCTGACACAGTTTCAGAGCAACACATTATTGGAAGTTACACATGAAGAGTTTTTATATATGAAAACTTGTATCTATGACAAAGATTACATCTGCTGCAGTTAAATCACTGACTTCAGTGGGATACAGACTTGGCCTAGCAGCAGTATTACTTTGCAATAGAATTTCTCTTTTTTGGGACATAATATCCTGGGGTTATTCTGAATTTCCAGTTCTTCTCAATTAAGCCATGCTTTGCCATCACCTGAAGGCTACAGATACACTCAGCAACCACTTTTAAAGGCATGCAAATGTTCTGGAGAAAGGAGACACTTCAAACAAACTGTTTCTGTGTGTATAAAAATGCAAACCTTCATCCTCCTTGACACTAGAGGAAGTAGAGACTTGTGTATTACATAAACATAAAAATTAGATAAAGCAATATAAAGCTAATGTCATGGAGAATATAAATGTAGCTGTGTAAGCTTTAAAATTAAGATATTACCCTCAATTCTCCATCCCACCTGGAGGAAATTAAGTAGCAAACACATGTAAGCAGCTCATGAGAAAAAACACGATGCAGGAAATCCCTGTATCTTGTGGAATGAAAACCAAAACCAAATAACTGACTGTAGATGATTGAGTGCTGAAAGGAAATCTGTATGTGTGAGAAAAGGACCATTTACCAGGGGAACTCCCTAGAAGTCCAGGTGCCTCCTTAGTAAGCAGTAACTCAAGTTTTGAAGTCCTCTAATTGCTCTAAGTCAACCTCTGTGGCAGGCATTGCCAAAGGTGTCATCCTACCTGCTCTCCAAATGGGTCCAACCCCAGCCAAGCTTTACCACCCCTTCCCTGTATAAGCATAATGTTTTCCAGTGAGCTTGGTTAAGGCAATGATGTGCCTAAAAAATGCTCTGTAAATCTACCTGCCTGCCTGTTCACTTGAGTCATGCTCCTCATCACATGAGCATGTGCCTGCATACACACCAGTGCTGGCACAAAGGAGTGGCAGGCATGGAGAGATAGGGGACAAGAGCTCAGGTAAGACCAGGTCCTTGGGAACAAGCCCTGTAGGTTAGCTTACAAAGTCCAGAATTTCAGCCTCAAGGATGGATTTCTAAACCTACAGAAACCCTCTGAGTGTAAGAGCCTATTTCACTTTAATGCACAAAACAAAGTGTGAGATTGGACCATGAAAACTGATATTCAGAAGAAAGGTGAAGGCATATCTCAAAGTTATGAAGTGAATCTGTAACACAGTAACAGCTGAATTCATCTCTCTTGCCTGCTATGATGCTGGCTTAACACCAAAAAATCTTTCCACTAGGAATACTCTTTTTCTGAACTGCAATCCCAAGCCAATTAAAATGACTCTTCAGTCATCTGAATTATTTTAATTAGCTTGAAAGAACAGCCACTTGGAGTAAAAGAAGACTTGATTAACTTTCATATTTAAAGCCACTATTTCTTTTTTCATGCAGCAGGAAGAAGACACAGGAACTGTCATGCTCTGGCACAGAACTACAGCAAAACTCACTTGGTCATGAGAAGCCAGTACCCTGGAGGTCTGTGTTACATAGGGGAGAGAGGAAAGGTGTGATTGCAAGTATTTTAAGGTGGAAAAACTTAACTCACTTTATTAATAGATCAGAGGGTGAAAAAACTCCAAAACCAGTGCAGTCAGTGAGTCTTCACTCAGGTTAGGGAGTGAAGAAGCGGAGCTTCCATGTTTTCATTTCTACCAAAATTAGGAACAGTTTTTCTGCAGTGCACCATGTAGTACTGTAAAGAGAGACAGACTACCCTAGGTTCCTCGCAGACTCTGTACAACAAGGCCACAGAAAAGAGGAGTACTCACCCGGTTTCTGAAAAGCTTTGCTGCCAGATTTTATTTTGACCCACATACTAATAAAATAACCAGTGTCATATCAGTGCATCCTCCTCATCTGACTGAAGAACCAATACTGACAAGTGTGGAAGTCTCCTCCCCTCCCTCTGCTTGCTAGAGGGAGGGTCAGCATGACATTGAGCTAATACGGATAAGAAGAGGGGGAATTCAGAGAGTGGACAGTCACAACAAAAATTGCCTTCTCTCTCTTGCAATCTATTTCTCCAGTTTGCCCATTTCCTCCAGGGTGCAGCTGCTGCTTTCACCCCTTCTGTCACCCCTTTTCCACATTCATTTATTTTTTTTAACAAGCCCTTTTACCTCTTCCACTGTGACTAATGGGATTACAGCACTGTAGGGCTTTCCCAAGCTGCTTCTTTCACAGTTAAATCCATTCTTAAAAATGCATTTACAGTCTAAACTTCCTTTATACTTGAAAAGTCACTCATCTCTATGGTCATCTGTCTATCCTGTAACATTTTCAGGTGCATGCAAAACCAAGAAAAGCAAAAGGAAAGATAATACCACTCTATAAGACCTGTCTTTTTAAAATTCTTCAGTTCCATCCTCTGCCCTATTCTGTAGTCCCTCTACAGTCTATAGTCATTTGGTTATTGGAATGAAAGGTATTTATACTCATTTTCTATTTGGCATTTCATTTTCAGATGTATCTCCACATGACTCCAGCTGCAGCAACCATATTCACACTTCTACTTTCTGTCCTGATTTCCTTCTGATTATTTTACATTGCGTGCCTCAGAGGAAAGGGCAGCATTTTTAGCTCACACAGCACTCATCATATTGCAGCTGTCTAAAAAGTAAAAATAAAGGGTTTGAGCATCAGAGTGAAAGAACAGATGCAGCTATACAAAAGGACACAAGATTTGTAAGTAGCATATAGCAACAGTCAACACTGAAAAAATAGGTGTTTTTCCTAGGGAGAAAAAACTTCTGGAACCTCAATTCTCCTTTCTTAACCTCATCATCCTTTAACCACCTCCATCAATTTTCACTGTATCAGAGGGTAACAAACTACTGGGACATGCAGCAAGCCCTTATTAGGGCAAAGGAATGAAGAGATGAACTGTTACAAAATTTTATTTCCAGGAAGCTTTTTAATTTGTGCTTTTCCCAGCAGTGTTAGGTGAACAAGCCTGTCCAGGAGAGCAGACTGCAAAAAATCAAGGATAACCAGAAAATCAGAGGGTCTTCAGAGAGACCTTACAGAGGCAAATCCTGAGGCTCATGATGCAAGGCAGGAAGAACAGTCAGAGACTGTGCTTGAGCTGAGATGCTGATGGAGACTCCTGAGATGGGGAAGCTAGAAACTTGTGACTTCTTGCAGCACTAGAAACGATCCTTATCTGCCCTCAGATCTAAGTTCACAGAAGTGCTAAAGTGTCCTAATAACCAGTGAGAGAGAACAAGCTCCATTAAGGAAGGCTTTGAAACCAACTGAACTTGAACAGAGTGTTAGCAGAGAGCAAAAGGAAGTGGTAGGTGATCATGAGGGATGATAGCACACACTTGCTAAACAGTCATGTTCTTACAACAGGTTGGGGCTTTTTTTAGGGAGACCCTACCCATTACACTGCAGAGAAACAGCCAGTAATTTTCCATTCCTTGGACCACTACCCACTGTTGCACATCCATGTGCACACCAGAAATATGGCCTAGGGCAAATCAGGACTGCAAAGCTCTGGGGCAAAGTGAATTAAGATGGGACCCCATGCTTTGTTAACCTGTGGGGTCAGCTAAGAGTGATGCTCTTCTGGATCTGCTACTCAAAAACAAGGAAGAACTGACTGGAGATGTGATAATCAGAGTAGAGAGCTGGAGACCAGGCTTTAGTGTATTCAGGGGAATGGTCAGTGGAATCCCCTGAGAGTCAGCTTTGAAGGGAAAGAGCTCAAGTAAGCTAGCAGGTCTTTCAGGACAATCTTCCTTGAGCACAAAACTCAGGAAGACAAGCAGATATATCACAAGATGGCCTCTAGCTAAGCAGGGAAGTCATGATTGAACGACACTGCAGAATAACAGCACAAAGGAAGTGGAAGCAGGAATAAGGAGGAATTGCCTGGACACACAGGAACGGTCCTAGGAAAACCCAAGCTCACCTGGTTTTGAAACTGGCAAGGTATGTTATGGGCAACAAGAAGAACTTCCATACCACACAAGTAATAAAAGAATGAACAATGAAAATGCATACCAAGTGCTGAATAGCTCAGGAGATTTACTGACAGTGGATGCAGACATAGCTCTGGACTTCACCAGCAACATCTTGTGATCCTGCATACACAGAGAGTTCAAGAAGGAGAGAAACTACCAGTACTGGAAGAGGATTAAGCCAGAGATCTCTTAAGAAAACTCAGCTTTTAGAAGTTTTAGGGAAGACAGATGGGATCTGTAGGAGGATGCTGAGAGACTGTCTGATGAAGCTGAAAGGTTATTCTCTCATATTTCAAAAGGTGTGGAGATCAGGTGAAGTCTCCAACTAAATAAAGACAAATACTGCACCTATCTTCAAAAAAACTCGGGGAACTACACATTAGTCAGTATCATATTTTTTTCCTGGGAGAATCATGGAGAAAATCCTCTTTGAAATCCTCCTTTCTGGACACAAGAGATGAACAAAGTGACTGGGAAAAGCCAGCATAAATTTACCAAGGATAAACCATGCCTGACCAATCTGAAGAATTTATAAGATTTGTATATGTGGTGCTTAGGGACATGGTTTTGTGGTGGACTTGGCAGTGCTGGGTTAATAGTTTGATTTGATGATCTTAAAGGTCTTTTCCAAAACTGGGCTGGTTCAGTCTACAGAAGAGACTATTTCACAGGGACCAAAGAAACAAAGCCAGGCTCTTGACTGGGGTCTTGCAAGGTAACAAGAGATAATGACACAAACTGAAACAGTGGAGTTCTAGTAAACAGGAGATGAAAAAGCATCACTATGAGGGCAATCAAGCAGAACAGGTTGTCCAGAGAGATTGTGCAGTCCCCATCCCTGGAATGTGAGAGGTGACAAATCTTCCATGGCTTACTTCCCACACTAAACAGGGATGAACTGAAAACTCACTGTACCATACAGAAATACTCACTTCAAAAATATCAGCTCTAGAAACCCATCAAACATCAGATGCAATACTAGCGGTCTGTAATACACAGGAGATTGACTTTACTACTAGAAAATTAATTACAGGATCAATTTTGATACAAAATTATATTAAGAATTCTGTAATTCTTTCCTTAAATAAAAGACCATGAATCACTCTGGAATGAGTTACCACACAAATTCAAATGTCGTTCCTGCAAATTAAAGGCCGTAATTAAACTGATGTGACTCTGTTGACTTCAAAATCTCATTTCAGTTGAGCTTACACCAGCTAGTATTTGTCCTAGGATTCCAAACTATATTTGATAAATTAAGGGACATATACCAACCTTTATATGTATCAACCACTGAAAAATGAAAAAGTTCAAAAAACCAGACTGTTACAAGTCTTTACTTGCATTAAATTACAGATGAAAATCCAACCAAGATAGCTTATCTTTTAGCAACTATCACAACTACTTAGCCTTTTCACATCATAAAACAAACACCTTAATATAAACTACAGCAATTTACTCTCTTACAGGTATATGCCTAACTTTTTTTTTTTATTTTCTACCTGAAAAATTGTGAATCCTTGAAGATCCCTGAATCCTTGTCTTCTCACGCAACTTTTTTAATGGCAAATTGATTTCCAGATTTGTCATTATCGTGGTTATGCAACACTCTACATCTTTCTCCTGTTGATGTTCTCCAATTTGAACACTTCCTACTCATCTGTTTGGATGTGACTCACAACATCCTGGCTTCTCTGTGAGAGACCTGAGATTCTTGTAGGTCCCGTTCTGTCACAGAGCAATAGAAGAAAAGCCATTCTTTCACTAGCTCCCGCAGCAAGTTTGTGACAAATTCCAGCATTCCTCCTGTGTTTGTAAGTACTCAGTCAGGCTTCTGAAAAGAAATTGAGATTTGGCAAATTCACATTTGTTTAATAAGGAAATTGTGAAGAAGATGCACTTATGTATATGTAGGCTATGCTGGAGAGTCCAATAACATATATACCCTGGCAGTGCATTTAAGTAGATATATTCAAAACTAAGAGATGTGTGGATCAAAAAAAAAGAGGCTGAATATAAAATTGCAAATGTTTTCAGAGTAGTTTCATCTGAAACACCAGTTGCCTCTTGCTAGATAGGGATCCTGCCTCTTGGAATCCAGTAGTGCCTATGTCCTGAATAAACACCTCTTGGAATCCAGTAGTGCCTATGTCCTGAATAAACACATCCAAATAGGACAAACTTCTTTGTGCACACTACTGCACAAAACAAAAATGGACTTAGCTAGTTCTCATAAGGACCGATTCCACAGAATTTGTAGCAGTCACATACTTTTTGATAAAGTTGCTAAGCAAGCATCTTAGAAATTACCAATTTTCAATTACAGACTCTATTCCAGCATTAAAACTTAACGCAAATGTGAACTTTGGTCGAAGAGGCAAAGCAAAATGAAAGAGATTACACACCTACACTGAGTTCCTACAGGATGCAGAGCAATTTGGTTCCAATCCAGTGAAGTACTCAAGAACATGCTTTACTTTAAATGCATGGGCATTTAAAGATGGATAGGAATACTCATATATGCCTAATGTAAAATATGTCATTAAGTGCTTTACTGGGTTGGGGCCAGAAAGGCCTGACCTTACAGTAATGAGTCCAGAGTACACCATGCAGCAATGGCATAACATGGAATTCAGGACCATACATACCCTGGGCTAAGTCCCTCTTGCAGTGTCCTATCGAGAAAGGCAATGTGAGTGGAGAGATGTAAGAGGATGTCTTGCCTAAAAGTAATCAGAATAATAACAGAAATCTGAAGGATTACAAGATCAGAAGGAAAACAAACTGCCACTACTCACTAACGTGTATGCTTACCATAAATTGTATTCCTGCAGTGAAAAAATCCCTGTATTCTCAATTCCTACATAAACTGGCAGTCCGTGTCTGGGATTCACATACCTCATCACACTCACACCTGAGCTCCTGCATACACTGGAGTGTATGCAGCAGAGAAGACTAAGACCCGCAGCACCCTACAACACATGGTGCCTGCAATGCAAAAGCCAGACTGACATTCAGCATGGTCCACTCACCACAAGTACCAGAGAGGTCTTGCACTTCAAGCACTCACAATGCTGCAACACATTCCTTTGCTCAAGAGCAAGATTGCCTTTAAAAGGCTGGACTTCAAAGCACGTGTAAAGTACCGTTGTTTGCTACCACTCCTACACATCATAGTACAATGTACCTGACAGCTCTGTGCTACCAGGCACTCCTTTCTGGCCAGAGCCACTGCTAGGATTGCACACACTGCTGCAAGCTGCACACTGATGGATGTGCCACACTCCATCTTCCTGTCAGCTCTGAAGCCCATGTGTTTCTGAGTCCAAGAACAGCCTACTTCATGATCGCAGGGACTCCCATACTTTGGTGAGAGACGGTAGAAGGATCTGGTCTAAAACAACCCAGAAGCAGCAGCATATGGGCCTGTCATCTCCAAACATACTCTGAAATAGCCTAGCCTAACCTTCTGTAGTATAAAAAAATATTAAAGCTGAACTACATGCATTTATTTCTATGTTTATACACCATAAGCACGTATAATTAGCTTAAAAAGGAGAGCTAATTAGCCATGTAATGTTATAAGCCACATTACTTCACAGGACCCACATGTCCTGCTATCTCACAAAATATTAAAATACCACTTTTCTCTCAGTGGTAATCTGCATTTCTTGTGCCAAAATATCACGATCAATAACATCATCATAGTTTGGGACATAAGGTTAAGTAAGCAAACCTTATAAAGATTGTTACAGTTGAGATTCTTCAGCATTGTATCCAAATATAATCTAAATTTCCAGGAGGGATGAGCCTTTTGGGACATGAAAATAACTCTGGAGTCACAGGAGTCTGATCTGAATCAGACCAATCCTGAAACAAGTGGATCATTGATTTTTCATATTCAGGCCCTGAGAGGCAAAGGGGACAGGGAGTTGCCCTGTCCACAGAAATAAGTGCCTCACCTTACCTGCATTATGTAACTCTATGAGATCCACGAGACTCTTCTGGAATTTTTTGCATGAGGTTTTGTCAAGTGTTTAGAAAGGATTTACTACACAGGGAGCTTTATTTTCCTGTTTTATTTAGCAGGCTCAGAAAGCACATCACTAAGAAGCTTCATGAGTAATGAGGAATAAACAATACAAACTAAAATTCCAACAAGCAAATAGGTATTTTGGGATCAGAATGAGACTTCAAATTCATTCAGGAAGTTTGCCTTGTGGGAGCACAGAAATCATGCAGTAAGCTAGCACTGGAAATCAAAGGATTGGCTCCGGCTCTGTAGTCAGTTTCACTATTTACTTCAGCACAGTTGTCTCACCCACATATGGAGTTCTCATTCACAACCACGTCCTCTAACACTGGCAATAGTCTCACAGCTCAGTAGGGAGATGAGCAGAGTGGATCACACGTGCCCTCTGGTAGTCAGTGTTTAGAAAAATCTCAGCACTGCACTCTGCTATGAGTTACATTTGGAAAGCCAAGGAGTGACAGTAAATCTACTGCACTTCTTTCAAGGAATTTCCAAGAAACTCCTATCATAACACATCAAGGATTCAGAAGTTTAGCTGCAAAGTCCCTGGATGGTGAGGGAACAGCAAAATGCTTAGGGCTTGCTTAACGATGCCGTGCTTGATCCCCTTTGATCCTTTGATCCTCCTCGATACTTTTCAGTGGTCCTTTTGCCACAGGTCTGGAAAGTCTTCTGAGTGTAACTTAAAAGAATGGACAGGCCTTGCAAAAGCACCTTCTTCATGTGAATGACATTTTTACCTTCCAGAATATAATTTTTAGGTAATTTCTTTACTACTGAGGCCACAGCAAAGCCAGTAGCCATGCCTATCCCACCCTCCATGTGCCCGGCTCACCCTGAAAAGGAGGAAGGAGCTGAAGAGAGAGTGTTACTGAAGTAGGCAACACGGGGAACTCCACTGTCTGTGAAAATGTAACCACTGCAACAACAAAGAGATATCACCTATTGTTGTCTGCTGCACACAAGGATTTGGGGAGGTAGCTGTGAGAGCCCTCCCAAGCAAGGCCAGTTCTGAGAGGCTTGGGAAATACCTTCCACTGAACAAGCAACCATAGATAACTAGCAAGTGATAGAGATAACTGCACACAGCCCAGTGCACAGAGTCAATCTGATGGGCTTTTTTTCATTTCTGATGTAGCTGCAATGATGTGAGATGTGAATGCACAGAATAAGGTAGGAGATGCTTTATCTAGCCTGTATGGAAAATAAAATTAAATAGGACTAATCCTAGGCAGAAAAGGACACATCAAGGGAGACGCCTAAGACTCAGGCCTGACCCAGGATGCCCAAAGATGTTCCCTCAGATGTGTCTTTCCCAACAGGTAGGTGGGAAGCATACCAGGATCTGGTAAGGCATCAGCTTTTTAGAAACAGAAAGAGCTGGAGAAATCACTAGGGCTGACAGAGCTGATGTGCAAAGCCTGGTGTGGCTCTGAAGTTTCCCGCAAACTTCATGTGCCTCCAGGTCAGGGACACCCCATGAGTCATGCACAGAGACACGCGGCACAACAGTAACAGTCAACAAGAGGGTGCAAGATGAAAGCTTAGCAAAACGATGCCCAGACTTACACAGCTCTTGCCGTTCATATTGAAGTGCGTGGATGCACAGGCTTGTTCCTTCATCTCTTCCATCCCAAAGATGCAGACGGCGGTGGTGTTCCAGGCCTTGGCGTCGTGGCTGTGGCGGAAGACACCCACCCACCAGCCCCGCTCACCCTGACGGACAAGGCTGGAGGAAATAATGAGGCTCCGGCACCCGCAGTCCAAGTAGACATGACCTTGCAAAGTAAGGCCACCCTCTGAAGGGCGCAGCTGGCGCAGGACAGCCATGCTGGGTGGTTCCGTGTTATTGCCCAATCTGGCCTTCAACGTGTAGTAGGGAAAGAAAAGGTGATCCCCCCACTGGAGCGCGTCAACAAAGTGCAAAGGCTCCTCCCTGCGCTTGATGATGCCCAGCTCTTCCTTGGACTTCAGGTTGACCATGCTGCGTACCGTGATGACGGTCTCCTTGTCCGACTTCGAGGGCTCGCAGTGCAGGTGGTTTGTATCGGCGCTGGTTGAGTAGGTGGCCGCCACGGCCAGGTACCAGGCGCCGGCCTGCTGGAAGACGACGCCGGCGGTGGAGCCGTCGGGCAGGCAACTGACCACCTCGCTTTGGTTCAAGCGCTGCCGGTAGGACGGCTGCTCCCACACCTGGCAGGCGCCGCCATCCTGGGTCCAGCCGGTCAGCAGGACGCCCACCCCGCCAGCCTCCTCGTAGTACAGCAGCAGGTTGCTGCGCATGCCGGGGGGCTCCCCGCAGCCCTGCCCCGCCGCCGGCACCACGCGGCGGCGGGGCCGCAGCTCGGGCCGCAGCTCGTAGAGGCAGCTG
>VXAC01002802.1:625351-731819 GCA_013399225.1 Rhipidura dahli | reverse complement strand
CGGCCGCCGAGCTGCGGTGGGCAGGGGGCGGCGGCGGCGGCCGCCACGCAGCGGTGTGGCGGGACGCGGAGGGGAGCGAGACCCACCTCGCCCGGAGGCGCTCAGCACCCAGTCCCGCACGGGGACTCCTCCGGGGCACGGGGCGGAGGAACCTTCCCCCCCCACCCGGGGCAGGGCGGCCCCTGTGCGCCCGCTTTGCCTTGCTCCCCGCCCGGCTGGAGCCGACCTGCGGCAGTGGGCGAACAGGGGCGAAGGTGCTACGCGGGGGCAGCCGGTGGCGCGGTCCGCTTGCGGGTGCCGGGTGTGGGCGTGCGGCCAGACTCTGCCGGGCACCGGCAGCGCCCGCTGCGAGCCTGGAAACCCGTCTTGTACCCCTTCCAATGCATCGCGGAACCGCCCTGCTAAACAGCACCCCCCTCAACCAGTCGGCCGATGCCGCCTTGAGAGGGAAGGCTGAGGGGTCCTCCACCAGACCCCTGGTTAGATCTTGGTCTTGCCTGAGGTAGAACAAAGGCTCTCGGCATTCTCCCGAGTACTGCAGGGCACACAAAAAAGCCTGTCCCTTTCCAGCTGTGCTGCTGAGAGATGCACGCCCATCCAATGCGCACTGGGGCCAGGATGGGCAACTGAATGGTGCAACTGATTTGCTTCATTTCCCACTCTGTCACTGCTGGCTGAGGTTCAACACAATGTGAAGTATAGGTCACATGCTGAGCTTATGGTAAATTATCGTTTGCTGAATTTTAAATGAAAAAATGAAAAGCGGCAAAGATGCCTTTCAGTGTTCTCTCTTGGGTGCCTCTGGGAAGTCTGGGTGAGGATGAGCATAGGGCCCATTGCCTTACTGAAAAGAGGATGTAATGTTCAAAACCGAGAAGTCATCTGACTCCCCATTTACACCGCTTTTGTCTTGAAGTAGCTTGATAGAAGGAATAAATGGAACTGTAAAAACTAGAACAAAAGTAACCTTTGTATGAACCAGTGAAGTGCAACATTTTCAAGTAGGAAGTCCAACAAAGTTAACAAATTTTTATTATCTTCCTCCATTACTGTACCCAGCAGCAGTTATTGTGCAAGAATTGATGTTGCTCTGGTCTGCAAAAATATTCAGTAATTTTGCAGTAAAAAGTGTCTAGGACAAATATTACCATGAAATTCAGAGCTCTCCACAACCCATCTGCTTATCTCTTGTATAGCGACTCCAAAACACATCCAAAATCTGCAAAATGTAGCAGAGGATGTGGAACAGAGTCACTGCACAATTCTTCTTGCCAGATGCAAAAAGATGCTATATGTGCTAACGCTGCCTTGCAGCTACCCGTGGAGGACTGAACTTCTGGTCAACATGTAGGCAAAGTAAATCCTCATGCCCATATTACCAATATAGGTTGTCTACAGAAATCTCACTTAGACATCTTTGCAAAGGAGGCTGAACATGTCATACTGGAGTGTGTTTCACACTACCTTGCCTTCTAGTTTATTTTCAGTTCAAATATAAAACTGTCAGTGATCTTTGTCTTGCTCATAACTGATGAGGCTAAACAGAAAAGCATGTCAGCATCCTAACTGCAAGACATCTCTGATTCTGACCACAGAGTATGTCCAGCAATAGATCATCTTCTGAAAACATTCCTCCATTTGCAAAATCACTGAGCTCTGCATATATTACAGATTCTCAGGCTTCATGTTTAGAATAAGACACATGTAGTTCACTGAATGGCTGCTTTGCTTAAATGAGTGAGGCCAGGCTTGTTCTAGTCATAGAGAACAGCAGCCACTCCTAGAGTTGCAGACTTCTCTGACTGCCAAAACTGCCCAAAAGCAGTGTTCTGCTTCAAATTTTGTGTCTTCTAGGACCTGGGAGGACTGAACTGCATATGGCAGCTGTCACATGAAAACAGCCCAGCTGTGTGGGCTAGCAGGTTCTACCACAGAGTGATGGGACAGGGCAGGACAGGACAGGATAGGAGGTCACATTCCTCCTGTCCCAGGAACAGCCATCAGAGCACAGTTCTGCCATCTCTTCCCTGCCTGTCACTTTTCTATTTCTGTTTTTTTCCTCTCTCTTTCCAGGCAAATGGTAGCTTGGACCAGAGCCTCATCTTGCAACATTTAAGTCTGCATATGCTTCTGAGAGCCAGCTTTGCACTGAGAGTTAGTGCATAGAGTTTTGCTCATGAGTGACCCAATTCTTGAAGCGGCAAAGTAGTCCCAATTCCTTTCAAAGCCCCCAAAGTAAATAGAAGTTCCAATTTTCAACACATTCTTCTAGAGATACCTACCTGGATACTGGAAAAGTTGAGCTTCTACTGATGTTATGGAAAGGGAGGCTATGAGTTTATTTTGTACTGCTTCAGAGTGTAATATTTGTTATTAACACAGCAGATCAGAAAACAGCATAATCAGTTAATGAACTGATGCTCATGTTGGAACTAGATGATCTTCCAAGATACCTTCTGACCCAAACTATTCTATGATACTTCTATAAAATCTGAGCAGACAATGGCAAATCATTTTACTGTAATCCCTTGGCTGTCAGTTCCATAACTGGCGTTTTTATGCTGTTGTTGCACTGTGTTTTATTTTTCAGGCACTAAAAGTAAGGCAAACAAGGTAGTCTGCCTGTTAATGTTAGACTTTACAAAGCATTGCTGTCTAACTCTGGCACCCCAACCAAAATTTATGAAAAAGCCAGGGAAACAAAGTGAGCTTCCTTTGCTATCCTAAGCAACATTTATGTATTTCAGCATGTCATGTTAGATCTGAAGTTGGAATGTGAATCACACCAGGACTTGTTTCTACATCTACAGTTTAAAGAGCTCTCATTTAGATCTTCAACAGTGTTAGGCAGAACACATCCTAAATTAACTTAAGATTGCTTTCCCACTATGGTTCATCTACCTGCTTCCCTCCTCCTTATTTCTCATCTGCAGGCTAAATTTCTCTGAATTTATGACTCCACAGACAATCTTACAAAATATCACTAGTAAATGAGATTTATTTTTATGCTTAATTTATGTAGCTTCACTTTGATATTTCCCCTCTTTTGAAGTTCCAAGACCAATTAAGGTTTTATTTTTTTTTATTAAATTCGTGTGGTTACCTTAGCTTAGTTCTGATTTTTTTTTTTTGTAAAGTATAAAAAACCCTTTATTTGCAAAGTAATAATAGGTAGCATTAATGTTAACAGGTATTTTATCTTTATTGTAATACTTGAAATAACTGTTTTTCTCATTATAGAGTTAAGACAATTTTCTACTGCATCTGAACATTGATAAAATAGAAAGGAAATGCTGGGCAGTTCTTCAAAAAGCTTTTCTGAGAAAGATTCCTTTCCTGACAGAGGCATTTGAATACTGAAACTGAGCTTGCAGATTTGGATTTTAGTTCTGCTTTTCAGTCTTTTTTCTTTTTGTTTAGATTTTTTTTTTTGGTTTAGATTTTTGTTTTATCTAGAAGTTACTGTTTTACATTTTTTGTTGGAGGAAATGGCAGATTCAAGAACAGGGCTATGCTGTTATAATGTTTTGGGGATCTGTATGGGATGCTATCAGCCACAGCCAGCAGTGACATGTCCATGGGCTCCAGGGAAAATGTTGCTTTGCTGGAGTCCCACTAATGTATCTGATCCACTTGCCAAGGGAGATGCTCCTTTCTGATGGAAGGCAGGAGCTATATGCAACTCCTGGGCACCTGTGACATAACAAAATGCTCTAGGCATTGGTTAATGGTTCCCTTCATGGGACCGGCATGTTATAACTATTTTGAGTTTGTGTGGCCAGGTTTTGGTAGTGGGGGATGGTTATGGGGGTGGCTTCTGTGAGAAGCTGCCAGAAACTTCCTCCATGTCCAGCAGAGCCAATGCCAGCTGGCTCCAGGATGGACCTGCTGCTGGCCAAGCCTGAGCCCACCAGCAATGATGCTAACACCTCTGTGGAAACGTATTTAAGAATAAGGAAAAAACATTATGGCACAGACGTAATTGTGCTCAGAGAAAAGCAGAGTGAGAATATGGGAGAAGAACAACCCTGCAGACACCAAGATCTGCAGAAGGAGGGGCTGGAGTTGCTCAAGGCACCAGAGCTGGGGCTTCCCTGCAGCTTGTGATACAGCATTTGTCATGGTGAAACAGCTGTGCCCCTGCAGCCCATGGAGGGCCACTGGTATGCAGAGATTCACCTTGGAGGAGACCCATGCTGCAGCAGTTGGATGCCTTAGAGGGGGCTGTGAACCCGTGGGAAACCCACGCTAGAGCAGGATCCTGCCAGTGACTTGTGGACCTGTGGAGAAAGGAGCCCACTCTGCAGCAGGTTTACTAATAGGACATGGGATCTGATGGGGAGTCCATGCTGGAGCAGGCTGTGCCTGAGACTTCCACTCCACGGAAGAGTGGAGCAACTCGTGTTGCCCAAGGGATGAGCAGCAGCTGTTGCCCATGGGATGAACTCACGTTGGAGCAGTTCATGGAGAACGGTTTCCCTTGGGAGGAGACCACATGCTGGAGCAGGAGAAAGACTCTTCTCTCTGAGCAGCAGCAGGAACAATGTGTGACAAACTGATCTTAACTCCCATTCCCCATCTCCCTTTGCCACTGGAGGGGGTGAGGTAGAGCTCAGGAAGGAGGGGTGAGGGGATAGGTGTTTCTAAGATTTAATTTACATTGTCTTGCTCTGATTTTGTTTGTAATAAATTCAACCAATATCCTCAAGATGAGTCTGTTTTGCCCATAATGGTATTTGGTGAGTGATCTCTCCTGGGCCTTATCTCAACCTATGAACCCTTCCTTATATTTTCTCTCCCCTGTCCATCAGTGGAGGCGAGTGATAGAGCAGCTCTGGTGGGTGCCTGGTGTCCAGCCAGGGTCAGCCCACCACAGCAATCAAAAGACTCAGTCTACAACTAACCAAAACTGGAAATTTAGGGGTGGATTCTGAATATCAGAACGGCATCCTTGAAGAAATTTTTTGACTGGAGCAGTGACTACAGAACGCGGCAATGGTTTTAGAGTGGAACTTCATGAATTATGGTGGGGGTGTATGACACGGAAACCTGTAGAAATATTTGACCCAGAAGGCTCCTTCCAGTGCTTGATTGTTACATCAAACTGTTTTGGAAGGGTGATGCCTGGTGTTACTCAAATGCTTTTAAAAGTAACCCAAGCTCTTGACCTGGCTATGTGTTCAGTCAGAGATAATAATCATGCAGTGGAGGAGCCTAAGATCTAGAGCAAGGTGTGAAGCAAGAGCAGCTGATGTGGCCCTTCCTGTATGAGCCAAAATACAAACCAGAAACTTCTGCATCAAGTCAGTTCCTCAGCCTTAGACAAACACAGCATTTGTCAAGGAGAAATTTCATCTGCAGCATCTAACTGTGCCAGTAGATAAGGAAAATTATCAAGAACCTTTTCTAAACTCCTCTTTGTTTTTCCCCTTTGCACATTTACACTTGCAGAGGACATACTCATCTGAAGGCTTATTAAACCAATAGTTGGTCAACATGTTTTCTATTTAAGATGTCTGAACCAGCCCATCCAATTTGAATGAGTCAGAGTTTGTGTAGGTTTTCCTGCTGGCAGATCTGAAGGATGCTAAATTGAGCAGAGGGTTGTGGTATTAAGCTGGTTATGGGCCAAAAAGTGGCAAAGAAAATGGTGGGTGAACTACCAAGAGTCCCAGTTAAGAGACTGTTATCTCTGTTAAGGTATGGTAGATATGAACTGAGGCTGTGAGATGCATACATTGTTTTCACAGATGCCTTGAGTGTTTCTTAGTTGACCTTTTAATTAAAAACTTAATCTTTCGTTACACAAAACCACCATAGTACTGCATCAGCTTAGCCACTTGCAGTCTCCATCTGTGTAAATCCTTAATGTTTTCTTATCTCTGACACCTTTCTCTTAGTCAGGTTTGTCCTCATCCTATTCATTTGTGTTCTGGTTCTGACCAGGACAGGGTTAATTTTTTGCAGTAGGACCCCAACATTATTCTATACAACCTCATGTCATTGCTGGGGACAGGGAAGGGAGTCTCTTCCAGGGAGAGGGGATTCCTTCTGGTTGACTAAATGTGGTGGAAGGCCCATCTGGTATTGTTGGAGTGGTTTTCCATGTGAATAATTTCTTTTTGTGTACCCTCTGTCATTAGTATTATTGCAGTTACTGTTCCTTTCCTTATCTCATTGCTGTTTCTAGTAACTCAGTTCTTATCTCAACCCATGATATTTGCCTTTTGTGCCTCCAATTCTCCCCTCCAGCCCACTGCAGGGGGAGAGGGAGGGGCAAAGCAGGGCAGCAAGAAAATGACATGTGGTTTGAAAAGTCTCAGTGGGGGCACTGAACTGGGGAGTACCATTCCTAAACCACAATAGTTTCTAACAAACATAACATTTATTGACTATATCAAGAATTTTTAATGCAGAAGTGTAACAAGAACTTCGTAAAAATTTTGCACATAAAGTCAATAAACTTTCACCTACTGCGATTTGAAAAGTCTGTGTCATTTCACTAATGAGAACCTTCAAGTCATAGAAAAATTAAAATGCATGCTAAAATATGTTCAAGAAATTTATTTCAAATTAAACTTGGAATTCTCATGGAAAATTGAAAAAAACCACAAGTGCTTAAAGTTGGGGAGTAAAATGCTGTTATCTCCCTCAAGGATAAATAAAAATGACTGACTGCTTTAAAGAATAATCATCTCAACTTTAATTACAGAACTGGTGCAAAAGCCATCCACTCTAGCATTATCACATACTAGTATGCTCCAGGATTAGACTAGGTTCTGAATGGATCAATTACTATTTATTTCCACTATTCTTTTCTCTTAGTTTCCCCAAATGGTACCAATTTTGTGCAAGCCCACTGCAGATTTGAGTAAACACACTTACTGTCATTTATAACTCTGCCTTTTGGCTGTGGCCCTTAGTCTGGTCACAGCCAGAGTTCTATAACCTGAAACAAAATTATTGCCTGGGAATTGGATCAGGTTACAGATATATGCCACTGCAGCAGATGGATAGGGGTATTTGTTAACTTCAAGAGAAGGGTACTAAAGGTTATTAAGAACAAAGGAACAAGCCACAATTATATATATGTTCCAAAGCATTAAAATACCCTTCCACTAATCCTGACAGTCACTTACAATGTGAAGTCTTATTTTTGCTTGCTGTTAGACCCGCTAGTGCCAGCTGGATCTAAACTCAGCCTAATGTACAGTTCAATACGGTAACAGTGATGTTGCATCCTTGACTTCCCGTATGTGGGCTATGAGATGACAGCTTAGCAAACCTGCTGTGCCAGGGCAGTTTGTGAGAAGCATCTTTCACAGTCTCCTGCCTGTTGGAAATTCGAGTTTGCTCCATGTGCCTT
The DNA here is from genome assembly GCA_013399225.1 of Rhipidura dahli. Lineage (NCBI taxonomy): Eukaryota > Metazoa > Chordata > Aves > Passeriformes > Rhipiduridae > Rhipidura > Rhipidura dahli. The sequence continues at coordinate 724,453 of VXAC01002802.1, read as the reverse complement.
TTCTCCTGGAGCCCAGAAGCTAACTGTGGGAGAGATCCCATCTGAGACACGGACTGTGACATTCTGTTGTCACTGAGTAGCCATGCCTCCACGTGTCTAGATCAGCAAATTAAAACACTTGCCTATATTAGAGAAAGGTCAAACGTGTCTGCAGAAAAGCATCTTGGTTTTTTCTTTTGTAAGCAAAGATGTAAACAAAAGCTTGGTGCTACATAGGTTAACACAGAGAGATTCATGGAATTAAAATTGATTTTGAAACAGAAAACAAAATGTTTTTCCAAATGCATTTCATTTAAGGTACTGTGTAATTAAGCACCTATTTACATATGTATTTACTTCTGCTTGCCTACTGACCAGCTATATTTTGAAATCCTGTTGGTGAGAGAAAGATAAATAACTGTATTGTTTCCCAAAGTTAAAGATCTATGCAATTATTCTGTGAAATGAATGGCTTATCAGAGAAAAATAACTTTGCAATTAGCTGTGTTTAGGAAGGCAATTAAAGAGGTTAGTTCTACTCAGGGGGTAACCTGAAAGCTATTCTGGTGCTCAGACCAGTTTTGATCTCTCACTGCTGGTGCTTGACCTTCCCTCCCTGACTCCATGGCTGGTTTCCACGAGCAAGTCCTCGAGGAAAGGTAAAAGCTGACCCAAGTTTAACTCCCTATTTGTTGTTCTAGCAACTGTTTTTTGTGTATCTCAGTCTCACTTCCCCTTTTTTGTTTGTCCTGAAGAGACGTTTACATGGAAACAGGATGTTAGAGGCAGAGAAATTAGCCCAAACTGCAGGATATTCAGTGCCTGCAGGCTGTGGTCTGCCAGCTGATAAGGTTTTTCTTCTAAAGTCATCTAAGAAGAATCAGAAAGGCAACAGACTGAAAGACAAACTTTGTATATAAAACACCTCTGTTTCTATGAACATTTTTCAAAGTTGTCTGGGTAGGAACAATCTTTTTAATGACTATTTTTTTAAAAAAGCATTATCAACACATGAGCTGTACTTAGTTTCTTCTTTGTCAGTTCTAATGAAAATCTAAGTAATTAAGTTGGCCAAATTAATTAAGCTAATTAACCAAGAGAACTTTCAGTTTTTTGTCCAGAGGCTACAAAGACATTTTTTGTCAAATAATCTCCGTAGTGTTCCCACTCTGAGTTAATAGAAAGACCCGAGATATAAACTACCTTTGCCACCAGAGAGCCGTGGAATTAAGTATTTTAATTACAACTAGAATTGTTTTTAATTAGTAACATGTACTATAATGCAAGAGCTTGCCTTCCTTTGAATGCTGTTGAATAATGGTGTCTCTGACAGAAACAGGGAAAGACCCCTCAATACAATATGAATTTGCTTGATGTTGTTTCTTTTTTTTCCTAACATGTCCCTTCACTGGGTTTACTCTGAGAAGGATCTAATTGAATTGTCATTGTCTCTGATGATTTGCCAACAAATTTGTTCAGAAGAGCCTGTTAGTGGATGGTTGTACCCCCAACGAGCATTGTACATTATTGTATGCCAAACCATTGTTGTACATCAATCTGGAATACCATTTAGAAAGCCTGTTTTCAGTCTTTCCACTATTGTCACTCTTGAGATGAAAAATGTAACAGACAGGTTGCTCTGCCTTTCTTTCTTTCTTTCTTTCTTTCTTTCTTTCTTTCTTTCTTTCTTTCTTTCTTTCTTTCTTTCTTTCTTTCTTTCTTTTTCTTTCTTTCTTTCTTTTTCTTTCTTTCTTTCTTTCTTTCTTTTCTTTCTTTTTCTTTTTTTTCTTTCTTTCTCTCTCTCTCTTTTCCTCTTTTGTGCTCTTGCACTCTCGCTCTTTCTCTCTTCCTTGCTTCTTTCTTTTTCCTTTTCATTTTCTTTCTCTCTCCTGCTTGCTCTATTTCTATTTCTCCTATTACTTTTCCCTTCTTAACTGCCCCATATTTCAGGCACGTCTATCTTCATGCTTATAACAATGCTGCATGCTCCCTGCAAATCCCCTCTCTTGTGGGAGTTGTTTACAGCCCATTACATGACCATATTCCCCCCATTCCTCTCCTTTCAGTCTAATGCATTGTTCAGTGCCAGATCTGGGCAAATAAACCTGTGCTGCATGTCCTATTTGCCCTTTTCTTCAAATGAAATCCACATTGTGAATGTGAAGCCAGAGGATTCTGGATTATCAGAGGAAAACAGGGATGGTGGATTCTGTACCTGAATGAAGGTCAGTGGAAGCAAGAAACCTCGATGTGAGATCAATCAGCTTCCCCATTCCAAATGTCATTAAGCTTATTTACTATCTGCAGAAAGGTCTCACATCTCTTCTCTCTTGTTACAAATAACTGTGGCTTTTCTCATAATCTACAAATGCATCCAGGATCCCTTTTGTTCCCCATATCCTCTAAAGTCAGTAATTCACCAAATAATCTGCCAGAGGATGTCCTATCCAAATAGTCCTCTAGGTATTCTAATGATGCCACTTATATGAAATGAAATGTTTACTGTACAGTCCGAAATTGAAGTAATCTTAAATTACTGAAGTACCCCATGCTTTAAAACCCTTCTTTATGTAATCTACATGAAAGGACACCAGACGCTACTTCTCTTTTTCTTTTTTTTTTTCTTTTTTTTTTTTTTGTCAACAGTATTTTTTTTTTTTAGTATTCTAGCTGAAATATACCAGAGGTAAGTCCTCAGCTGGTATAAAATGTCACAAGTCTGCTGTGGTCAATGAAGAAACAGCAGTTCATCCCAAAGGAGGATCTGAAACAAAAGAGGCTATTTAGTCTGAATTGATGGAAAAATGAAGTCATAATTTGTTTGTCTGCAAAATCAATGCCTGAAAGGTGATGGTGTTCTGTTCTCTGTATCTCCTTGGCTCCATAATCTCTATATACATTTAATTTTATCTCATATTCTTTATGTTCTTTAATTTACCAAATAATCTATTGTGAGATTTCCCATCCAAAAAATCCTCCAGATAACATGGCACTAAAACAAAGATATACATTTAATAAAATGCCACTCTGTGAAAGTATAATTTATATGATAATGACCCAGAATCTAAGAGCTCATCCTGATCCAAAATATATACTAGTGAGAACTAATTTTCTGCATAAACATTTCTGTTAAGTATTTCTGTGCCTATTCAATATGTACAAAAATCCTCTGAATCATTGTCTTAAAAAAATGAATAGATAAAATGTAGTTAGGCCAGGATTCAAAAAGACAATTCAAGAAATATATCTGTTACAGAAGGATGTGGAAGTCAAACAGTGGCTCAAAAAGCAAAACAAGGAGCTTGCTTTTTACGCAGGGAAGAGCTGCAAAAAATACAATCTTTGCAGGACTGCTCTGTATTAACATTGCTTGCCAGCCCATATGTTACTTCCTTTAGAAGAGTAGCAGTTATGAAGTAATGAAGTCTCTCTCTATTCAAGGTACTTAGAGTCTCTTAATCCAGACTAAGGAAAACACTTTTCAAAACTGATTCAGGTGAAAGCAAAACGTCAGCTTTTAACAGCCAGGTACAAAAGTCTCCCGGGGTCATTGCAATTTTCAAGGGTGGGATTATAATTCAAAATGAGCTTTAAAAATTGGAGAAGTAGCTTGGGGGAAAAGTAGAACAAAATTTAATACAGGAAAAGAAAAACCCACATAATTTCTTTGGCTGTAAAAATCCATGGCAGAACAATGATGCAAATTCCTTGAAAGTAGAGGATTCCATATGTCACTGAAACAAGTAGTGTTGCAGGCAAAAGCTTGGGAGAAACATGGTAACCCACAGTTCTATAGCAAATGATCCATAGGGTAGCCTATCACAAGCTGGCATAAGAGTGAACAGCATCACACTTGTGCAATATCTCTCAGAGAGAAAAATTCTGTGTAAGCAGAACTATTGCCTACCAGAGCACCCAACAGTGGCAAGGCTATAGCTGATGAGTTACCTCAGGTTTTGGGCTTCTCCTCTTTGAAGGGGGAGAAGAACCAGTCAGGAGCACCAAAAACCAGGATAGGTCTTTGAAGACAACACTGGATTAATTAGAATTGATTTGAATTTGTTTTTCTTCAGAGAGAAAATGATAAACTAAGCAGGGTTGCAATTATCTTTGACTGTGCAACAGAAAAGGAAACTGTTTGTTCCCCTCGTCTGCGGTTGATTGCGTGACAGGAAAACAACAGTGAGTAAGGTTCAGCTTTGACATTGGGAAATGTCAGGAAAGTGAAGTCTCAAAGGGTCAATTGCTGGGCAGTGTTTAAGAACATAAACCTTGGTCAGGAATGGCAGGCAGAGTTTGTCTTGCCTGGGTGGTCCCACAGTAAAATTGGTGTTCTGACTCAGTCTTGCTGAAAATAACTGGGCCTTAGACAGGCACAAATAATCCATAAGTGGAAGAGGGATGACAGCATTTATTGGGCAAGATGTGTTATGTGTTCCTTTTTTATATCCTTATCGCAAACTCAAGACAGTAGCGTTCTGTATGATGATAGGATGGCATTTTCTTTTGTCTCATTCTCTCTTAGTCCTCTGGGGTAATCAATCCTTCTCCCCATTCCAACTCTTTTTTGGTTTTTTTGCCGGGTGGGGAAGTGGGGAAAGGGATTCTCACTCTCTCATCCTGTTGGGTCTTCCTGCATTAGGAAGAAGTCCTTGAAAATCCACCTGGGGATGCTGGCCTCTATAACCACTGTGAGAAAAGAGGAAGTTCCCTTATGCTGTGACAGCTGCAGAGACCACTAAGCTTGAGTAAGGCAAAAGAAGGTCAAGGTTTAGGAGGTAGAACATTTGCAAAGTATTGCCTTGGAAAACTGACGAGAAAATATTTCACTAATACGTGTTTGTTAAAGGTAGAAGAATTATCTCAAAGAGAGTAAATACTGAAACATGAAAAGGGGATGTGGATCTTCATTAAAACATAATTTTAAAAGCAACACAGACTTTATATATTAATCAGTACTTTTTGAACTGTCTTCAACTAATCAGCAAATATTTTTATGCATTTAATGGACTTAAAACAGAATGAAACCTGACATTTGCTACTAAGAAATAGCACTGTTCTTGGGATACTGGAGGTTTTTTTGTTCTTTTTCTTTCTTTTTTCATTTTTTGATTGGGATTGTAATCAATGTGGAAAGTCCCTTCATGTCAGTCAGTGATCTTTAGAGACTGAAAATTTCAGTCAAAACTAGAAATCATAGAAAATAGGTCTGCAGAGCACCTTGAGAGGTCTTCTAGTCCATTCTCTCTCCTGTTTGTAAGAGTCATCAGTGGTGAAGAATCTTCTGCCTCCCAAAATGAGCTGCTTCTGTGCTACATTAATCATACAGGCAGGGCCTGAATTCATGAGCTGAACCCGGTCTTCTCTGGCTATTTAGGAAACTGTCCCTGTAAGTTTCCTGTTCCATCCTGCTCTTTAAGGGTCTGCCCAGCAGTAGGAGACTAAAAATGGAGAGTCAGGCTTATGATCCAGCCTGTGAAAGTATCCATGAAGATGGGTGACTGAGGTGAATTTTCTTCTGCTGTGTGTGGAGGAAACCCTGGAAAAGGGGTGGGAGTTAGAGATGGGGATGAGTTCAGTTGTCTGCTTCTTCCTAACTCCAACAGCTTCTGCTTAAGAAGTGAATTCTTGTAAGGCAGGACATTCTCTCAGCCAGAGGTTTCCAGAGGAGGAACAACTCACTGAAGTGAGAATTGCACCTGTAACTATTTTGAATGGCAGGTGTGTTTCTCTCTGAAGTCTGGTGTGGTAGGAAGGAGACTTATGACTAGGAGGAACAACTATAACAGAAACCAGCTTGGAAACTGTCCTGCCTGGCATTTTTCTTGGTACGCAAGGGACAGAACAACATGGCAGTTCCTGGTGTGTGTTTTTAAGGCCCTTTATGGTGAGAGGCAGCTTTCCCTTGAGCTTCAACCAGTGACTCTGAGAAGGCAGCATTGATCTGTCATCTGTCCTTACAACCACAAGCCAGCAGGTGAAGTCTGTGCTGTGCTGAGCCCTGACACAGTCCTCGCTCTCTCTGCCTCTCACGTCAGCCAGCTTTCTCATTTTTTGAACATTGCATAGCGCTTTCTGCTGCTGCTTCCCAGCTTTCCACATGCAAAGTTATTGCTTTTAACTACCCCAGCTGGCCACAGATTGGTAACCACCTGCACCTTACAGCACCTGCATTTATTATCTCCTGTGAAGGGTGTGTTGGCAGTTTTCATATTAGCACTGATCTTACACTGCTTTGAAAATGTTTTAGTTTTATGGGGTGCACTAAGAGCTTCAACCAAGAATTAGCAGATACATTATTTATTACAGCAAGAGGTTTCCAGCTGCTACTGTCAGAGCAGTTGCCCCTCTGTGGACAAGCACCCCAAGATTCAGCCCTGAGGGTTCCTGGAAGAGTCTTGGAGCTCAGCCCACTGGCTCCAGGCCATGCAGTAAAAACCCACATCTTGGGGAAGTCCATGAGACTTTTGCCAGCAGCAGGGATGATATGGCAGCAGAAACCTTCCTACACACATTTAGGGGCTCCTAGCACCTCTCCAGTTAACACAGCCAGTGTCACTGCAGCTCTGCTGCTTCTGTTACCCAGACCTGGGGCATGGAGCCTGCAGTGGGCAGGAGCAGCAGCTGCCTTCATGCCTGTGTGGGATGGATGCAGTCAGGGGGCCAACAGTGCAGCCCCAGTGTATCTCCCACCAAGATGAAGACACGTCTGATTCATGAAGTGCTGGTGCTGCACAACCTCGTGTCAGCTTTTAAACCATAAGCAACACAGACCAGCAGGTAGTGAACCCTTGGTGTGGATATTCTTGGTCTGCCTGTTTGCTTCCCTACAAAATACGTGCTCAAACACGCACATGAACACACATCAATGTATGTAACATATATTTATTTGTGTATAATTATATATAAGATGCACATACAAGTGTAAATAGAAATATATGTAGTGTCAAAGGCAGAAAATATTATAGTGTGCTATAGCATAGACTATATATAGAAAATCACTGAAGAGATTTTGCTTCCTATGAGGATCACATCCCATCCCACAAATCCATTATATAACCCTCCCATGGCAACTGCAGCAGTTGCACAAGGAAATGTTAGGAAAATATGTGTATTTAGCTGTTTCAGTGCAAAAGGGCATATTCCAAGGGTACACCTCAATATCTAAGTCTTTTAATACTCGTGAAAGAGGCTGGAAACAGTTTCCCCTCGCTTGCAGCTCCCTGAACTTAGCTGGAAGCTTTTTACCGGATGGACACGAACTCCCAATGGAGTGGGGAAATTTTGGGGCTAGTAAATTTTGCAGTCTGTATTTTAGCCACTGGGTGCCGCTACCCAATCAGTTGTCAAAACCAGTTTCTCCAAACACAAGATTGAAATTTTAGCAGCTTGCCTTGGTCGACCTTAGGCTGTGACATTCGGTTTTCTGGGGCTGCCTATAATCCAAAGGTTCATATAATAACCCTTTTCTCAGAGCTGCCAATGGGCTTCAGTCAGCTGCAGTCAAGATATTTCCTCACAAAAGTATAATGGAATGGCTTTTTATTAAAGTGCACAACTGAAAGGTGAACAGGATTAATAACAAAAAGATCTAAAAGAAAACTTTAAAAAGTATTTCATAAACATAATATATTCATAGAGGGCTTAAAAACCTGAGTTTTATGATATGAGAGGAACTTGCTGAAAATAAACTATGCATCTCTACTGTTATACAAACTCATAAGAAGTATTAGGGAAACAAGGTGATCAATTAAGCCTATTCCAAATTTCTAACGTCGTCCATCATCATTAGGAAAGTGCTGTTTCAGGTATGCTTTTAATCAACTGCAGATTTTTTCAAACTGGTTCTTCACACAATTCTCACTATTTTAAGTGTTCTTTGTTCTGTTTGAAACTCCTGAATATAAATACAATACTGTCACAGTATTCTAATGACACATTTAGACCTGAGAACATTTATTTGCAGTCCTCAGTGGTTATAAAAATGCATATTTTCTAACATGAAGCACATACCTCAACAGATGCAATTACTTACTACAAAGCCCATCTGCATTTTGCAGCATCTTCAGATAAAAGAAGAAAATATGCTGCTGTCGAGTCATCTCTCCAACAACAGCTGGACGGATGCCAGCTGAAAACCACTGACAAAGCACTCACCTGGTTGTTCTCTGAGAGGCAGTGACAAAAGGAAAGGAGACCACGGTGGGAATCCTGTGTTGGATGGCCAGAGAAGAGGGGGGTGGTGATAGCAGCAGCACAAAGGACAAGTGACAGGAGGAAAAGCAGCAGGATTTTGGGGGTGGAGGGAAAGGCATATAATACTACCAATTTTCTGTAGTGAGCCTTTCCTACAAAACATTGGGAGCCACTAACCTACAATTCATGGTTCTGCAGGTGATAGAGACCATGTCCTCTTCCTGGAAATCATAAATTTTTTCTTGATCTCTTTTATGTTGCTGGCAGCTGGCCAAGTCAGATATAATTTCACTGATTCTCTGCCTGAAATCAATTTGTTACAGTGCAGCATGGTGAGGGCCTGACAAATAATCTCAGAGAGCTATTCTTGATTTTGGAGGGAATTTTATATTTTAAACAGAAATTTACTCATAGCCAGTTGCTTTCACTTGCCTGATATTAGCTCATGCAAGAATGAGTTTCAGGCATGCATTTCAATGTCAAGACTTTAAGAAGAATTTCACATTTTTCTGTTGGTTTTATATCACCTTGCTTCACTCCCCCTGTATTCTGCAACATCCTGGTTTTAAGAAAGTAAAGAAAAGGAATGAAGGGCGACTTCATGTCATTTCTGTGCAAGGTACAGATCTGATGTTCCCAGAGGAAAATAGTCTGCTCAATTCCCTGTATGTGAGCTCAATAAAAATCCTCAGATTCTCATTAAATGGCTGGAATGTGTCCGACTGTAGAAATCAAAACACTGCTGAAATCGTCCAGAGAAAGCTCCAGCAGTCTCCTGCCTCATGTGGCAGTGAATATGCACATGGATGGAGGCACAGTCATTCTCCTGCCCCACTCCACAGCAGCTCAGCTGCTGGTGTGCCTTTGGGTTTGGATCAGAGCAGTTCATGGTCGTTACCTCCTTTCAAAGAACACAAAGCACTTTGATATCTGCTCCCCAACAGGAGGAAAACACCTTCCAAAACACTAAAATTTTCTTCCTGACACATTCACGTTACTTTGGCAAGTCTGATCGTAATCTTAATTTTTTTCCCCCTCCCTAGAGAGGTGCTGCAATGAGGTTTTATTTGCATGAGCTATTTACTCTCAGGTTAACCAACACCATGTGAAGTCATTATTGCTGTCCCTGAACTTGTGTCCTGAGAGAACAGATAGTCCCCTCCAGACCCCATGTTGAGGCAAGCAGCTTTTGAAGCTGTTGTGGTTGCTCCAGGCCTCTGAATCCTCTTATTTCCCCCTTGTGAGGACCTTGGTGCAGGGGACTGGTTTCATTGGCAGCTAAATAGGCACTGGGAGAGCCCTGGCCATCACTGGAAAAGAAGAACAGATACTCAATTGCATTTTTAAGTGTAATTGGTGTTGTGCTTTCCCAGACAGATAACCATGTCCATTTTTTCTTAATAAAAATTTCTTTGTTTGCATCATTTCTCACCTGCCTTTTGCACCAGGTGTAAAAGCAGGCTGGATCAGTTCCTTTGGCTTTTGCAGGTCTTTTGCAGGATGTGGGCTCCAGTTGCTGAGGCACTTGGCAGATGTATCCACTGTGGCGGGAAAAAACAAAATTCATTTAAAGAATTAAGCTAATGAAGAAAATACGGGGGACAGAAGGATGGGGGACAAGGGAGTTACACAGCCCAACTGCCACAGGACCTGCCAGTACATGGCTGTAGATAAACCATAGATACTTGGGCTAAACAAAGACAACAACTGTTGTCCTTCAGACTTCTTCTGGTTAGAGCACTGGTCAAACACAACTGTGCATATTTTAGAAGATCTGACAGGAGCAAAAGTGCAAATGCATGGAAGGAGGCCTGACTCAGTCATTTGCTTTTTATTGATGCCCCATGCAGGCAAATTGGCAGGAACTGAAATGTAAGATTTCCTGAAAAAAAAAAAAAAAAAAAGAAAGAAAAAAAATAGAAAAGCTGCATGGTCTTCTGTAGTGCAGACTGGAGAATAAAACAGTGAGAGATCCACTAAACTCCTCAGCAGGGGAAGAGCCTGCCCACCTTCACATGCACAGCTGAACAAATAGTTTGCCTTTGCTGTGATCCAAAGATACAGTGCCTGAGCTTCCTTCCCACTATTCTGAACACGGCATAACAACAGCAGACTTCATCTGAAGCTTGCACAACTCTTGCAAAAAATCAGTACTGTTGCATCTTGGATAAAGCTGGCTTGGATATTCCTGAAATGGACTGCAGTAATAATAGTGTGACTGCCTTCTGGAGATCCTGTTCTGACTCAAAACCAACAAAAGCTGGAGTCTTGGGATAATCCCTGTGCTTCAAACAGTCTCCCTTACTCCATGTGGATGGTCCCAAACTGGGGCCTGAATGTAACTGCCATTGCACTTAGTGGCTTCAGGGGAACAAAGAAGGGGCTCTTTTTACTACAGTGAAACTGGTAAGATGATCTCTTTTCCAGACCTAAGCTCCCACTGGTCCAATAATAACCAATAACTGTGATTTCCATCACTTGCATCCCCTGGGAGACACTTATGTATCACTGATTCATATTGCAAGTTTCCTTGTTATGCGACTGCCATAAGCCTGGCAAATCAAAGAGCGCTGACAGCTCACTGAAGGAGGAGATACTGAGCAGAGACAGACAAGAATTTTTCAACAAAACAACATGTCAACATCAAAACATTTAAAGGAAACAATAGAAGCACCAGTGAAAGTTTAATGAGGAAGGTATTTTGGGGAGAGGTACATCCACACGCCATTGATGGGCAGGTACCCCCTGGGGAGGGATGGTATCTGGCAAGCAGAAAATCACCACTCATTGAATCTCTGCCTGGGTGTCTCTCACTGTCCTGACCCACAGGAGCTGCTGCTTGCAGTATGAAATGTGGGCATACTCTCTTCAAAGCTGATATGCCAGATGGATCCTCCCCTACCAGATTAGAAGATGAAGTGTGTTGGCAGAAACTCCTTGGGAAGCAGGAAATGCCTGCATGATGCTTCCCACTCCCTTCCTAGCAGATCTCACTGCCTCAATGCTGCCCTAATCGGCAGCTCCCAGCTCCCACTGGCATCAGAAACCAAAGCTCCTTATTTCCCTGAAATTACAGAAACAGCTCTGTATGGCTGAGCCCTCCATTCCCACCATTTTATTTCAAGTGCTTCCAGGCCCTGTTTGATTACCTGCTACAAAGGCAGTAGTACATATGGACGTTTAGTTTGATATGATATAGCTGAATCCTTAAAAGTAAATTGTTATAATAATACCTAGAAGTAAAAACCACCACCTCTTAAAATATTCTTTTTATTAATGAGTTTCTAAATTTTGAATTATTTTCAGGAAGTTTCTACAATGAGATATTTGGGACCAAAATTTGCACTTGACAAAAAATAGAAGCTAAGATATATGTAGTGTTTTGGTCATGTGGCACTGGTATTATAATCACACTTCTAGCCCAGAACTGCTCACCTGATTTCCACAGGCACCATTTGAGAGGAACAGCCAGTCTATTCCCCTGTGGAAAGACCAACTTTCATGTATTAACTAAAGCACTCGCAACAGGTGTAAACAACTTTCCATTAGATGTAAAGTTCCTGGTACATTAGACAACATCACACTTTAACCTTCCAAGATCTAATTTAATTCCTTGGATCAAGAGCTCATGTTACTAATACATTTTGCCAAAACCCTGGGATCATGTCCTACATATTATAGTAATTCTTTCCAGAAGAATTTAAATTTGTAAATAATGAAGAGCTCATACAACTCCTTCTGTTAGCAGCGCTGCTGGGCCTTTTGCCAGTTTGTAAGCTGAAGAATTTTGGTGTTTAGTGCTCCCATCTGTTCAGAAAGCCTGAGGGTGAGTAGTTATCAAAAGCAATATGTGGGCTTTTTTATTCCATGTCTGAGATTTTATTACATACTTTGTCACAAAACAGGCCACTGGGGAGAAGAGATTTCCCTCCACCCGAGCCTCTGCCTGGGGAACTTCTGAAGTCCCACATACTTGATTTTTGCCCAATCTTGATCTAAACAGACCAAAATTCACACAAATATATAATAATTCTCATCCTGATACCTCAGAAAGAAATATGACCAAGTGTTTCTCAGTTATGAAAGAATTAAAATCTCAGGCATGTATATACTCAGTGCAGAGGAATTCAATAAATACAGCTCTGTTTGAATGAGAGCTTTGAAGGCAGCCCCGCTGTCAAGGTATAAGGAATCTTTTGTTCCCCAAATAAACACTTCAAATGTGCCCTTCTGTTGCAGCAAGGTTTGGAAGGTGAGGGCTCCTCTTCCCACGGGGATGGCCAAGTGCACAGAGGGATGTGGGGCAGCAGGCACTGTCTGCATGCTCAGGGCACTGTCTGCCTGCTGCAAGCCTGTCTGATTCACCCTGTGGAACGGCGTTCCCACTGAATGGCATGGGCATTCCCACCTTCAGATGGGATACCTCAGCCCTCCTGGCCTGAATGCACTCCAACACAAAGGTTATTTTCCACAAGTAACCATTTCACTGGAAGCCTCTCAGGACACCTAAGGGCAGGCGGTTTGGCAGCTATGAGCTCTCTGCAGGCTGTGTTCGGTGAGCAGTTTGCTATCTGGCCTCTGTCACACACTGAGGACACCCCCTCTCCTCCTGTAGGTGATTTCTGCCTGTTCCCCGGGGTCAGGCATGTCAAACGGGAGTGGCATTCACTCCTGCAAGCTCTGTCTGTAGATTAATCACAAGACTTAAGGTTGTCAACAACTTCTCCTTCTGGCAAGACATGAGCTGACACAGATGCTGATGACTCCAGGGCTGGTGGAGCCGCCCTGCAGAAAGCAGAGGTGGGAAATGCCAGTCTATGTAGAAGCTTCTGCCTGATTCATGAAAACCAGTTACTGTACCCAGTAAACTCCAGTGAGATGCCAGGGTATAGATGGAGTAATTCCTCCATCTGCTTTCTATTTCTTCAGGAAGGTTTAAACTGTACAGCTTGAGAAACTGAACTCACAAATTGAACAAAATAAGAAGAAAACTCTGAGGGACCTTAGATTACAAATAGAATTTTAATTGTCATTTAAAAGTCCACAGTTTATGGACACTGGTTTCCTTGGGGTTTGCTCTTGGCCTGCTTTAGCTCAGAAGACTCACTGTCAAGCTAATAAAGAGCAGAATCCTAAATGTTTACTGATGTTTCTGCTCTGTTTGTTGTAAATGCTAAGTGTTGTAAGTGTTGTAAATGTTGATAGTTTTTTTAGGTTCTTCCACTAGAAAACTGGTGGTTTCCCATAGCTGTGTTTTAGCACAGCAGAATCCAGAAAAAAATCCAAATGAACTCTATTACTAAAATTAAAACCAGTACTAAGAAAACCCAGAATTCAAACAAGCTCTGCCTTTGGAGATGCCTAGCATGGCAAGCACAAGATGATAAGGAAGAAGTGTAAAAACAAAAGCCTGAGAAGGAGCTCCAAGGTACCATTTTTTTTACACTTTTTTGTCTCCAAATCAACCAATTTCCATATTCATTAAATATAGTCTGTAAGTATAACTCCTTAGTTAACTCAGAGTAGCACATTTGACTGGTTCCACACAACTTAGCCTGCATTTATTTTGCAATATCATTACAATTATGAAGCCACTTTCATTCAATCCAGCAGAAGTCTATTGAACATTTTGAAAGTCAGGCCAGCTAGTCTCATTAAAAAAGCTCTCATCAGTTAAAAGTGTCAGAGCTGCTTTTATTTTCCTTAGCCACAATGCATTCCAGTCCTAACGAACTCGGCATACAAAGAAGTTTATTACCATTTTGCTCGGTTAAGAAACAACAGGAGTCTTCCATGTCAGTGCAGATCATCTAAAACCCCTTCTGCTTTGTGTTTGTTATCAGATTTTCTTACTCACCACAGCTAATTAGGCCTTTGCCTTCCAAACCCCAGTTCTTCTCCTACTGCTGCCCTTCAGTTCCAGTTTTACTTGGCTTATGTTCATGGAACTGAATAAGCCTGCTTTTGTTAAACTTCCCGGCTTAAGAAGACTTGTTTGGAAAGTGATGAGAAGTATCTACAACCAGTACCTGAGTGAGATTTAGGCACTTACTCTTCTTCATGTAAATGAGAGGCCCACATTTGAAATATCGTTGAAATTCAAGGCCTTTAGGGCAGGAAATTGCACGTTTAGGGTTTTATTCTCAAGCTGGTAGAAATCATCGTAACTCCAGCCATGCATCCGGCTGGAATAATGAGTAACACCGTAGCCGCAGCCAACCACTCGAGAGGCTGCTGCTGCTGCTGCTGCTCCCTGCTCCCAGGGCAGTGTTTGGCACCGCTGGGGAGCCTGAGCTCTGTCCATTCTGGCACCGTGGCAGGTTAAAGAAGCCCAGCAGCCGGCAGCAAAGGTGGGGTGCAGGCGAGGTCCCCGTGCGCTGGGAGGTTCTGCAGCCCCTGGAGTCAGTGGCGGAGGATGGCGGGGAGAGCTCCCATGTGATGTCTTTTGGGAAATGGTAACCTCACCATCCGCTGTGGTTGCGAAGGGCAGGGTCCAAGAGGTAAGGTACAGGCTTTGGCTCCGTGCCAGGGCTGGGAAGGCTGGCAGGAAAGCGACCGGTTCGGCTCGCTCGCTGCGCGGCTGGTTCAGCCCACTCGGCTGCGGTGCTGCCGGCGGGCTGCCCGCGGGGAGAAACACGCTCAGCGCTGGCACGGGGAGGCGTCAAAAGACATTTCATTTGCTCGCTTGCTTTTGTGTTTGTTTCCAAAGGCAACCACCTTTGCCCCTTTCTCCACGGGATGTCAGCACGTCTGTAGAGCAGCGCGCCGTGCCGCGAAGGGCCGCACAGAAAGGCCCGTCTCTGCCATTGCAGCCACCGGGGATGGGGCACGGCGGGTCCCGCGGCGAAGGGAGGGTCGGGAGGCGCAGCTTAACCAGGGCAAAGGGTCTCTTCCAGCAGCCGAGAAAGCATAGCAGTATTGACTGGAAACATTAAGCTCGTATCAGTAGTTGGGTAGTTCAGAGAGTTTGACTTCGTGGAAATTAATTGAACATGTCTTTTCGAAATATGAGCACGGTACCCTCTCACGGGGGATCCAATGGATGAATTTGCACTTTTGCATTCTTTGCAGCGTGGTGCTTGCCATCTGTCATACTTGGATACACATTCTCTGAGACACTTGTTGGCATTTTAAAAATAAAGGGTTTGGTGTGGTTTTTTTTCCCCATCTGAAGATGAGCTACAGGAACTACAATTTTATTTAGTTGGATAATAAATAAAATGTACATGATTTGTTTCTCTTTAGTGCCTAATCTGTCAGCTTTAAACTTTACAGTTAACAGCTGCGAGGAGGCACGAAATTGGAGTTTTTATTTCCCAGCCACTGTCCAGACAGCTGCAAGTTCAAGATCTGGCTTCTCTATTTTCAATAGTTTCTTCAAAATTTTGAGCTCTAGCCTGTTCCTTTCATTTTAAGTGAATGCTGAGCCATGGTGGAGGATGTGATGGGCACAGGGCGCTTCTGCATGGAGTGGTAAAGTTCCCACGAGTCACCCCACCCAGAGATGTGAGTTATATCTGCAGAGTGTGGAGTACAGAAATCATGTTCAAGTCAAAGTTTTATCTTCAAGGCTCCTGGAAAGCTCCAGATTAAAACCCCGAAGCAATAAATCTTCTATGCAAGGTGCTACAATTTGTTACAAAATTTTGCTTTTAAAGACCCTTAAAGAACTCCAAACTGAAACAAGTTAGTGGCACCATTTTAGAAGAGATTTTAAAAGCAGCTGTTAAAGAGTCACTGGCAATTAAAAAATTACTAGCAATTAGAAAACTAAAATAATCTCTTAAAGCTGCTTTCAGATTCTGTCCTTCTTTCCTTATCATGTTTTTCAGAGGAAGCATCATATTTCTCATTGTTTTACCAGGAAGTTCCCTGAGCAGTAGATTCCAGTGAGCTCTGATTACTTGTGCCTTAGTCACTGTTGACATCCTGCACCTCATATGGTTCAAGTTCTGATGGAAACATTTCCTATGGCTGGAACATTTAAACTTCCATTCTCCTGGGTATCTTCCTTTAATAACTTGGAGTATTTTTCAGAGGTCCTAGCAAAAGCACAATCTTAGGTCTCTCCTCTCCACCCAGACCCAAAAGATGACAAAACCTGCAGGAATGTAATTAATTTAAGAATTCTACAACTCACTTTGATATGGCTGCAACTGGCCAAAAATCACTGAGTAGGACAAGGAGAAAGACAAATGGATCTCTAGGCTCTGTAATCATGTCAACAGCCAGATATCTCTAGGAAATTCAACCAAAAATAGTTTCTCTGTAAGTTCTTTCTGTGGGACTAGCCTACCCAAGCCACAGGATATCCTCATTAAAGGACTACTCTAGGAAATGGGAAATCTGACTTAAAAGTTCTGTCAAAGGTCCAAAACACACTGTATGACACTTGATTATTTTCTCCAGTGTAGCCATCCTGAGTATTGCTTGTCAGGGCTCTAAGTTTGGAAGATTAACCATGAAATTGCCATGTTATGTTGCACTCTGTCGTTCTGCTAAAGTTTCCTTTCTCCTCCCGTTTTTCATGGTTAACAGAACTATAAAATCTACTGTCTGTGTGAACGTTGCACAGGTGCATGTGCACTTATTGAAATGTAAAATTCATGCTAGAAAATTCTTGGTGTTAGGCTTCTATTTCCAGCACAGCTAATAATTCACACTACATACATGTGAGTATATATATATATATATATGTATATATATAATTCTAACAATAACAATAACAATAACGATAACAATAACAATAACAACAACAATAGCAATAATTCCCCAATATATAGGTACATATTTGGTAAGTGTTCCTTTAAGGTGCCAGAAATGAGGCAGCCAGGGATCAGTTTAGGCAACATGGTAGGCTGTGTGTAGGCAGTGAGAACCTAGAATATGATTCCTGGCTCACCTTTGATGTAATCTCCCCTGAAGTTAGGGGAGTTGCTCTGGATTTACACTGATGTTTATGAGAAAGGAGCCTGGCACAGAGCCCTGTGGCTCAGGTTTTATCATACATACAAAATATCACCTAATTGTACTTGCTTCTACAAGATTAACCCAGATGGTGAGATTTCTGCATGTAAATAGCAACGAAATACATTGTGTAATCCCCATGACTGATGTTTTTGAGCACGTTTTAGGCAGAGCTGTGGAGGCTGTCTGAGCCAGATTCATTACCTACCGGAGGGCTGACGGCATCAGCACAGAGGCTGGTTTGCAATGTCTCCTGTGCAGTTAAATCAAGCCAAAACAAACCACTTCAAAGCAGGGATGTATGGAAGGCAAAACTTTCTGATTCACTCTCCCCTGAAGGAGAAGGTGTAATGCTGGTATGTGTGTAGCTTTTGTGCTACGTGCCTTCCTTTCCCCACTTTCCCTACTGGTGCATTTACAAACTTCTTGACCCAGAGATAGGAATTCATGTAGCTACATAAGCTCAGCAGCTCTCACTACTTGTTGCTCAGGTGACTGAGAAGACTCTTTGTAATGCCACAGCAACTTGCTATGAACATGATTGAAGATTAGGCTGACACACATGAAGATTTATGGCCAAGGAAAAGATGGGTGGTTTTAATGGGAGGATTAACTGTGATCTTATCCTCTGCTAGTTTGTTCCCAGGTAATTTTGCGTGGAGGCCCAGCTCCAACTCTCTCAGATGTCCCAGCTCTGTGAACTCAGAAATCACAGCTGAAAAAAGAGAAGTCACAGATGACTCTGCCCTTAGGTTACCCATGTTTTGAAAGGCACAAATTTGGCCTCTTTTACCTAGAAAACCCTAGAAAGCATGTGGCAGATGCAAGCAGGAGCATGTGAGCCTGTGAGAAAGCTCAGTTTATGACAAAAGCTCAGCATCAGGTGAGCTACCTAACAAGCTTGGTTAGAATTGAAAAGTCTAATTAAGCAGCAGCCAAACAAAGGACAAAAAACTTTGTAGTCATAGTGCTCTACTGAGAAAGAGTAAAGAATCCACCCAGCTCCTACGAAAATTAAAGACATATTTATAAACAGAATTGTTTCTAACAAGAAGACAAATCTCATCCTTTTGTAACTGTCCTGAGGTCAATGGAGAACCCTGAGGGATTAATTAAAATCAGAAAATTCATAAAAGTCCTCTATGATGTGCCAGCTGGTCTTAAACAGGAAAGTATATTAATGGTTTCTCAACAAACATGTTGCAAGATTAGCTTCTTTTATTCAGCAATTCTTGTGTTCAGAAACTGTCTCTTTTTTTTCTTCTTTGCAGAAACAATATTTCCCAGTACTGCTGGAAAAAGAAAAAAAACGAACTAATACTCTTTGGATGGATTCTAAATCTTTAATTTGTGAAGGCATTGTTCTGGAAGATGCGGAATCTATTTTGTTTTTATTTTTATTATAATTTGCAGAAAAAATTGTGCTCTGTAGAAAATGATAAGGGTATTTTAAGTTGTTAATTAAAAAATTCATTATTTTGGTTAACTGTGTCTTGTTAAAAAAGTCAGAATACAAATGTCATAGTCACAATCCACTTGGTCCTTTGAGCCAGATCTTTAATACAAGACTTAATGTTTATACATCTAAAATTATTTTGAAAAACGTTTTGTAGTTTCAATAGGAATTGCAGTGCCTCGTTAAACAATTCTCTCTAAAAAAAAGATTTTTACAGTTTCTTTTACTTTAATAGAGAATATGTATAACAACTACAGAAATGCACTAGAATAAATTGAGTAAAGAAATTTAGCCATTAGGAATATTCTTACAGCTTCTCATATTGGTTTTAGCAGCTTGAAAAAATAGCTTATTATATATTTATTGTATATCAATAATCCCATGCCATATGTAATTTTCCTTCAATTTTTCTTTATTTTCAAAATAAATTAGCTTTACTTGTTAGGCCCTCCCAGTTCCCTGAGCTTCCAACAAAAAATGGTTTGTTTTAAACAAATAAGAGCCTATTTCCATTTCAATGTGTTACAGTAACTTGCTCTTTATTTTAAAACAGAGTGAACAGTACTATATTAATATTTTCTAATAACCTCTCACTCCTACATCTCAGATTATTTCTAACACAAAGTTGAATTTGAACATAAACTACAGTCAAGCTGAGTGTGCAGGAGCAAAAAGGGGCAGAATACAAGTAATAGTATAGAGAAACAAAAGCAGCAACAGTAGAGCCAAGATTTTACTTCTCTGAAAACTGAAAACTTCCACTTATTTTTCTATCTCTGCTCTCCATCTTTTTGGAAGGAATGAAGACATCTTCAGGAAAGACAATTATGGGAAGATGTGCTCTTGTTGAGTGAAACACCATTGTAATATACTGACAAGAGATGTATGGATTGCAGAAGAGGAACAGCCCGCTGTACATTTGTAGGCTTATTTTGTGGCACAAGAAAAAATCTCTATAGAAACATTACATCCCACAGCACAGTTCCTGGAAGTTTAAGAATTGGCTGCAACTATAAGAACTATACTAAGAACTATAATAAGTTTATTACATAAAATCACGATGACTTATTACTAGCAATTAATTTTAAACTGTAACAAGCTCTGTTTTAGGAACATCTTGACTGGACATTTGGTGGTTTATTTGTACAGACAGAAAGCAAGCTTCCGAGCTTCAGCCAAATCCAGAACCATCCAAACTACATAAGTACATAAGGCCTTGCTCCTCAAAGCTGAGCATTTTACACAAGAAACATTTTCAATCAGTTAGTGGCTACAGTTCTGCTGGTTCTGTGCAAACAGGAATCCACTTTTCTCCAGGTCAGTCCCATCACATTTTTGGAGTAGCAGAGTATGATAGACAGCAGTGAAAAACGCCTTGATCCAATTGCCATGGATGTTCAGTGGGAATCTTTTAGGCCACCAGGTTTGCTTGGATTTGATCAGAAGCAAAAGCATTTCCAAGACCATTCAATGCTAGCATAATTCTATCTTTGCCAGTACCTGTCCACAACTGCAACAAACAAAATGTGCAAAGGTGGGGGTCACTTGAACAAAGGCCTAGGGGGAGACATGGAAGGCAACATTAGGCAATACTGCTCACCTTCTGGGGCACGTCTCAGGGTTTCTCAGGCCTTAACCTCTCTCCTCTTCTCATTCCTCTGCTTGCTCCTTACCTTTCCCATATTATCTATCCAGGTCAGATCCTCTGTTTCCATTGCTCCCACATGCCTACACCATATGAGAAAAAAATTGTGAGCAGGAAAAGAAGAATACAAAATTAAGCCAAACCTTGCTCATCACGTCACAGCACATCTCCACACTTCGGAGCCAAACATGGTGCAGGACAGACCAGGTCAAGATATCAATGGCCCTCTCCTCCTTATAAACCCTCAAGCTGCAAATCTGAAAATGGAGATACACATGAAAGGATTTACCTGAGTCCCTGAACCCAAAAACCTGTTGAAAGTTATGTATCTAGTACAATAACTTCTTTGTCAGCAGGACAGCACCTGTGAACCTTAATGATGAGTTTGAACTCCTGTTGCCCTCAGTACCCTTTCAAACTTCAGTTTCATTGATCTAACTCTTAATTTCTCCTTCCTAATAGACACTGTCTCTGTATCTCTTATGCTTTAGGTTTTACCTTTTATATTTTTCAAATTCTGTATTGCCAAGTGTGTAACTCTGAAGTTTCTTGTAGCCTGTTGTTTTCTTCTCTCTCGTGTTGGGCAGACACAGCAAAGCCTCTCCAGGCCTGCTCTCCAAGGACACCCAGATTGTCCTAGCCCAAAGAGTGTAAACCAAAAGCCTCTAAAGGAAAACTACATAATTAACTGAAGCTTTAATTGGAGAAATAACCCTGATATACAAATGAACGAAACCTATAAAGTGTGAAGAACTCATGACCTGCTGTCCATCTTGGGGTCCATTTTGGCAGCAGCCTCTGGCTCCCCAGGGCTCCTTTGGAAGCCTTTCAAATAAATACCCACGTTTATTCCCTTACTCCTGTCTAGCCTCTGTTTTTAGGTGGCCTCTTCAGGCATCATCTCTATCTTGTACTTCAGGGTTACTTGCAGACCATGCTCGTTTACCTATTTCACCAATGTTTACCTTGTGCTCATTTAAGGGATACACAACAAGCAAGAGACAATAGCTTCCTTGCATCCACTTTCCCTCTACCCCCAATCACTCAGTAAATTATATAGTAATTGTTTATTGGAAATTACCTCACAGTTTCCTAATTTTGTGGGGTGATCTGAAGAACAATTCTGTTACAACATATAAATGCCTTGGAAGTATTCAGCTGGAACCTATAACCACAGATGATTCCTAAATTGTTGGCAGCTAAAATGTAACCCACATTTGTAAGTGGCAAATTGTATGAAAATAATATTCTTTTTGGAGATAGATATCCCAGAACACAAGATGCAAAGGGACAATAAAAATGATTGTGTAAGCCTGGTTTGGAGAAGCATTATTCATATGAAGTGTCCGTGCATTCAAAAAAACTTCCCAAATAAAACAGGATACTCCTGTGCTGACATTTTACAGTCAGTAAATACTCACATGACAAGTGTACTTTTTGAATTTTAGAAGTATGCATAGATTTTGCCAGCACAAACACCTCTTGCTGCCTTCCTCCTCTTAACTCCCTACCTTTCTTATTGTATAGGTAAGTAGGTTTGCACAATATTTCTGTATGTGAAATTGGTGCATGTAATATTTAAAAGACAAACATTTTTAACAAAAGCAGAACAGGTAGGAGATAGAAGTATTAGCAAAACCTTTCTAGAGTTATAACAAGCAATGGATATTGAAATCACTGTGAATAACAACATAGGATGTTTTGATGATC
Source organism: Rhipidura dahli (assembly GCA_013399225.1). Lineage (NCBI taxonomy): Eukaryota > Metazoa > Chordata > Aves > Passeriformes > Rhipiduridae > Rhipidura > Rhipidura dahli. The sequence goes on along the minus strand of VXAC01002802.1, from coordinate 702,500 downwards.
AGTTAAAGGTGAACTAAATGCTTCTACAGTTTCTGTCAAATATAATTGTGGTAGCCCAGAAAGTATGAGTGCTGCAACTTTCATTAAATGTAACTGTTACCCTTTCTAGCATCAACCTCTTAAATCTTTGTAATGAGCAGCAGGCATTTCAGTAAAGTCAGAAATAACTATGATTTTGTAAAGTATTGCTACTTTGTGCATCTATCCATTTTCAGCAGTTAAAGACACCATCATCAGTCCTTTTTTCTACTTACTGCCTCTGATTTACTGGCTGACTTTGTTATTTCCTTTGTGCAGTTTATAGGACATAATTATCTAAAACGGAAAGGAGAGAACTTCTAATAGACATTTTTCTGCAGACAGTTTCTGCTTTATATTTATTTAGTTCACCAGCCTCTCACATCGAGGAAGATGTACTGGCTTGCAGAGGGAATAAAAATGGCAGAACTGTGATGAAAACAAGCAATAAATAGTGAAAGATATATTACCAAAACATTCATTATTTCAGCCATGTAATTTCTGTACTATAAAATCAAAACAGAAATTAAGCCATCACTTGCAAAATGCATCAAAGGTCCTTGTGACTGTAGGGACCCAGCTCAGGATTTATACTCCTTTTAAAGCAAACAGTCTCTTTGAGAAATGGTGAATCAACCATCCAGCTGCAAAAAGGAGTGCTTTGTTTCATTTTCAGGTTATTTAACCCCATTTTCAAGATGCCACCATCAATTTCAAAATGAAAATAATTTTGAAATGAGGAGTCCAGACATGCTCTGTTGAAAATGTTTAAACCAGGTTACCACCACTACCAAAATTAGAATTTTCTTTGCTGTCTATGTACAGCAGAGAAGACACTATGCTGTGCAAAGCCCAATTTGCAAACTGACTCACTCTCATTTACATACTGCATAAGCCCATCTTACAATTCAAGCACATATTATTTCCCAACACTTAATTAGAAAGTATGTGTGTCTGAACATGAGTTACTACATCTTGATTCTTCTCTTGATGAGGCAGTTCAGTAGCATCATCCAAAGCAGAGTGAAGTGAATGAAAGGGAAACTGTCCCAGATTTTTGTTTGGAAGATGATCACCAGAGAGCAGCAGTTCCCAGGAGTTGGAGAGCTGTCAGCCAGCAGAGCAGCTTCTGTACTCAGTATTTGTTGTGTGAAACAAAGCTGCAGCCTGTGTTTAAAAAGCTGCAACTTGTGTTCTTCTAACAAGCTCTTTTAGTTTATAAATGAGATTTGGTGTTATTAAAAATGACTGTGATTATTTTAGGGAGCAGTATTTTTTGTTTGTGCTAGACCCAGCTCACCATGCCTTTTCTCTGTTCCTATTTCAGGGATTTTTGTGTCTGTGAATTTTCAGAGTTTGAAAGGGAAGGTGCTAATCCATACATTAGATATGGTGCAAGAGAATCCCAAAGTGCCTGGTGAGTGTCCCTGGCACTTAGCTTTCAGTGCCATTAGAACTTCACAGCTCAGGCTTATGTTATTAATTTTTCCCCCTTCAATTACAGCATACTCTTGTTTTCTACCCAAAACTGCTACCTCTGCAACATTCTGGATTGAGGCAATACTACCTTCTAACATGACAGCCTTCAGGCTTGGAGAATTATCAGCTATTTTGGGCTGTTTGGAAGTGTGAGAGAATCTTGCTGTTTTCCTCCAATCTTTTCTGTGCAGATGAGCTTCACCACAACCACCAGGCCCTCTCTATCTCGTCTCAGCACTGCCAGATAACAGATTGCTAAAGTGAACAAAAGCACACAGAGAATTTAAAGGTGATATGCTGAGTCAGAACAAGGGTCCATCTATCCCATCTGGCCACAGCAGCTGCAGGGAGAGTCCATGAGAAAGAGGCTGATTGTAATTCCTACATTGTTGTATTTTCCCAGTATCTAGAAATTAAGGGATTCTCCAGGGATTAAGGACTTGATGAGTGGAGTTGCTGGTTTAACACTCAAAGATCTCACTCTGTGCAGACACCTGATTTTATTTTAAAACTCTGCATATGCTAAATCTCCATGGCATCCTTTGGCACTTGCACAATTTTATGTATGCTATGTGGAAAATTATTGTTGTTTGGTTTAGGTGTGCTGTTAAAGCTTTCAACTGAATGATCCTGGTTCTTGTATTGGGAAAAGCAGAATTGTTTGATCCTCCTGTTCTCTGTATCATTCAAGATTTTTATACCTCTTAGCTACATCCTTCTTGGATCTTTTTCCAGTGTTAGCAGTCTTCATATATAAAGCTCCACTTTGCACAGAAGCCTCTGCTCATTTTTGCTACCTTTCTTTTTGAAGTTTTCTAACTTCCACCTCCTTTATGAGACAGGGGCTGAGGCACAAGCCAACCCAGTCTCTAAGCTGTGACAGCATTATCAAAATAATGCTGCTTTCCCTTAGTCCATGCCTAATGTTGTTCAAATTTTTGACCACGGAAGGTTGTCAAGCAGATGTGTTTGGAGAACTGTCCTGAGTTGTCCCTCATCTCCAAAACACAACCAGCTAAATTTGGATCTGATAATTAATAGCGTGCTTAGGACTGCATTCCCAAGTGTGTATTACCTCGTGTTTATCAGGGATTAATTTTATCTTCCATTTTATCACCCATTCAGTGTGATGCAAACTTTCAAAATTCTTCAGGATGCTTTGGTTTCAATTGTTCTGACTGCTTCCAAACCACCAGCAAACTTTCCCCTCTCAATGTTCTTTGACTTTTCTAGGTAATTTGTGGCCATTCCCAGCCAGATCCCCCTGGGATTCCCCGAGTAACTGCTCCAGGAAGAATAGCAACCATTTATTCCTGCCTGCTGCTCCATCTCCTTTGAGCAGTTATTAATGCACAGCAATCTCCCCCTGACGTTAGGTTTCTGTAAGATTGTTTAGGAATGGATATTTTAGAAAGGTTTAGGAATCCAAAGGTAATTTTTTTTCTCAAGTTGCCCTTGTCTACAAGGGCAATGATCCTTTCAAAGAACTGTACAGGATTTGTGAGGCATAATTTCTTTATTTATGAACCCTGTCCACTATCTCCAGTAAGCTGTATATATTCATGTCTGCTAATTCTGCTCATTATTATAACTTCCATCAGTCTGCCTCAGCAGGAAGTCAAATTTACCATTCTCTGGTTTCCTGGCTCCCCTCCGGAGATTATTTTAAAAATTGAGGCCACATTTGCCACCTTCCATTACTCTGGAACCTGGGCCAATGTAAGCTATAGGTTACACACTACTGTGAAAAGTTCAGCAATTTTATATTTGAATTCCCTTAGATCCCTCGAGTGATTGTTACCTGTTCCTGGCAATGTGTTGCTACTCACTTTATTGATTTGCTCCAAAACCTCTCTACTGACAGTTCAATTTGACATAACAGCTCCGCCTCACCCCTGTAAATAAAGACTTGTTGTGCAAACTTCCTTAAGCCTCTCTGTGCTGAATTCTGACACAAAGAACCCTTTTCCTATTTTTTTCTTTTTCTTTTCTTTTTCTTTTTCTTTTTCTTTTTCTTTTTCTTTTTCTTTTTCTTTTTCTTTTTCTTTTTCTTTTTCTTTTTCTTTTTCTTTTTCTTTTTCTTTTTCTTTTTCTTTTTCTTTTTCTTTTTCTTTTTCTTTTTCTTTTTCTTTTTCTTTTTCTTTTGTCTTTCTTCTTCTTCTTAACAAGCTTCTCTGATTTTGTTAACTACCCTTCCTAAAGTGCTGTGATAATATAATTCACTTTCTAATATTTTTCTCCTTTTAGAGTGTTAAACTTTGGTAAGTTTAGACACTCCAGAGCATCTTTTCTGTGATTCTATCTTGAACTGTATTGTGTACAATGTTTTTTCCTCTATATATGCATAGTATTCATCTAGACCAGTTTGTGGACTTTTTCTTTTCAGTTTTCTTGAGAAAACACAGTAATTAATGATGTCTTCAACTTCTGTCTCTGTGTGATGCCTGCAATGACATTTCCCCATTGTCAGGGGGACAAGCGACGGCTGAGATTTTCCATTCCTGTTCTGTTTCTGATCCTGGAGGCCGTGGTCACCCCTGTGCTCCACTGATGTTGCTCCAGTATCAACCTATAACCCACAATTTCAGCCCAGAGTGATACCCTAGGACTTGTTAATGTGGATGACTTAATCATATTATTTGACTGCCAAGGATTTCTTTAACACAGTGTCTCCACCAACAGACAACTATGATTTCTGTTACGATTTTTCCCTTCGTGCTACACTAATTTTCTTTCCTTTCTCCCAGTTTGCATTACAATATCCTGCAAAAATATCTTCATTTAGACTCAAGTATTTCTATTCATCTGACTGTTTTTTGACCACTACCTTTTGCCTACAGGCATTGTACATTTTTGATCTTATTCTGACTGTGTGTTCTATTTGATTGCAGCTTTATTTATTTTTCAGTATTGCTCAATGGTTTTAGGACTTCTTCTGCATATTCTTTTTCCAGAAAAGAGACATTTTATCTCTTACTCTGTGGAAGATGAATCATCCTGGATTGGATGTGATTGTTGATTTTTCACCTTTCTTTCACTTTTATACATGTATAAGCTTTTAAAGTGAAGTTTATGAAACTTCCTTTCACTTGCAAAACAAAGTAAGAATTACATTAGGTTGATGCTAACGACACTTAACAAACTGGTCTGCTAAACTAAAGGTAGAAATCACCCTTTGTTATGAGATATCCTTGTTCTTTTCTGATTTATTTGACTTCTGACACTTACCTAGTAAAAATTCAAGTGTTCTCCATGACCACTCTTTGACCTTATTTAATACAATCTGAACTGCGTATATAGAGCAACCCAATTAACAGCAGTAGCAGAGCTGGACATCATTAAAATGCATGATGCACCTTTAGAAATTTTAGGAAAGACCAATGGAACTGGCCACATCACAGTGGCACAAGCTAATGTAAATTATACCTGGTACTGCTTTAATTTGGACACCACAGTGCCTTATCTTTTTGCACCCCAGCATAGCACGCTACCTAGTGGAACTTTATTTTTAAAATATCAATTTGAGACCTTCATTGCCTCCAGCAGAGTAGTTTTTTCTTCTGGCCTTGATCCTGCCAGCTGATCTGGTTCAGAGTAGACAGAATCTGTACCAGCACAGAGTCCTACTTGGCCCTGGGGTCCTGGGAGAAGGTGGCCTCCTTGCCAGAGCTGGGGTCATGCAGGAGTTTCAGTAAGAGCTCATCTCAGTGCTGTTAATTTTCCCAGTGGGAATAATTTTTTGTGTTCTTATCAGAGTTCCTCAGTTCAGAAATAGAAAAAAATATGCATAATTACTATTTCACTGTCACTTTCAATTGTAAAGTGTTTTTAATGACAAACAGTATTTAAAATATTTGTGTGCATATACATTTATATATCCACACACACACCCTGGTGGATGTAAAGCATACACGAACACACATATATGCATGTGCTGGCCCTCACGCACAGAAAACCACTAATTATACCTTTGAGAAGGAGAATAGAAAAAGAAATAAACTTTTTCCAGGCGCTTCATACTAAGTCTGAAGAAAAGTCTCCAGATGTCAATTTTCTTACAGCAATTTATTTAATCTGTTCCTGGATTTAGCTCATTTTTGGCTAATCTTGCACAAATTGTGTATGAATATATATACATACATATTTTTTTGATAAATATCTAACTATATGTATATATGTTCATTTATCTGTGTGTCTTTGGGCCCCACAGTTTTTCACTGGCAATATGCCTTTATAATGCAAAGGTAAATCAAACCTTGCACATATATAGGGAGCTGAAAGACTGTTGTTTTCTTTTAAAGACAAAAGGTATTTTTCAGGGCAATAACTTACATGCAAATGCTGAAGCTTGTGGAGTGTGAGACTAATTGTTGCCAATGTCAGGAAGGGAAAAAATGCTCCAAAATTATCCGTGAAAGAAGATCTAGCATGGTAAGGAGCAGAACAAGCTGTTTAAAAAACCAGCTCAGGACTGAAAAAGGGGAAGTATAACTCCCTGAATCTGTGAAATTAAACTCTTAAGTGCTTTGAAGTCCAAGAGAGATTCCTGTGTTGCTCAGCTTGCATTTGTTTAGTTGTCCTTACCTGATCCAAGTGCAGAAGTGAGCCACAAGGTTGTGATAAGATCGAGCAGTTTGCATAGGATCATTGTCAGCAACATACAAGCAAAAAGTCTTCTCCAAAGTTCTTGGAATATAACAACAGGCAATGAGCTGAAAAAGGTCTAAATTAAAAAAAAAAAAAAGTTGTTAGGTTCCTTATTATAAATAATTTTAATGCATTTAAAGAATCATCATGACCTATAATAGTCCCTGATATTACACTATTTAAAAACTTTAGTTAATATAAGGAACACTATTTAGGCAGTATATGTCTGCTTAAATGAGATCTATGTGAAAGTCAATTCACTCATGAAATCACTATCTGAACTCTGGAAATGGAATTTGCTAAAGCAAGAAATTTCTTTTTAGCCATCTCTTGTCTCTTCTGCTAGAGGGATATTTTCTTCCTGTCAGATGTGTTCAATCCAAAAGCTACTTCAATAATGCAACGTAACTTGAGAAACCAGTTGAGATTTCAAAAAAGCCAAGTTTCCTCTTCCAATTTATTAAAATGAGGTGTGAGAGGGTGACATCTATTAGTTCCAAAACACTGAAAAACCTGCTGATCAGAAACCATTAGTCTGATTAAATGCCTATGAATAATGCTTTCTTGTCTAAGGTATCATTTGTTATAAATATGTAGCCTGTTCCAATTAAAACTTTTCTTCTTCATTCAGCACAAGAATTGCATTTTTAAGCTATGTATCTAGTGTGTATATAGTATATCATCTTGGCTACCAAAAAGGAAATACTAGTTACAGTTATGGCCTACTTTTGGTGACAAACCAACATACTTTAATAGCCACCAACCAGTGAGAATCAGTCTATGTGAAGGAAAATAAATCTAAAATCCAAAAATGAGTAGAAAGTCAAAATCAAAGAGGAGTATTTTATTTATGGCTAAAATTAAGTTATTTCAAATCATCCTGTGCTGTCCTGGCATAAGAGGTCTCTTGTCGGCCAAGAACTCATCTGCAGGACAGGTTCAGAGAGAACTGGTGAGCCCTGTAGTTGGCTGAGCACTGGAGAGCCTGTCTGGGAGTGTGATTTCTCTGCTTGACATGGTGGCCAGCAAAGCTTCTGACTTCTGTATAATGTCTGCTGGTCCTGAAATAACCAGAAGAAACACAGAACTGAGTTAAAGATTCTGCAGCCTTCAGAGACCGTTAGGTATTAGAAAAGTTGGTTCAGGGCTTAATTTTGCTACAAATACCATGAGACAAATTGTATTTAATGGGATTATTGGATTTTTTTTGATTTCAAAAGAGTGAGTTGGTGAGACAGATTGGCAGGATCGCAGGTAGGACAGGTGGAGTGGCTTGAAAGCAGTTGCCTAACTTTGTCCCCCATTCCATCTCAAACTCTTTCATTCTGGCCTGCCTATCATTTTTTGGGAGTTTCTTCAGGTAGCACTTGATTAAAACATGCCTTCTGATATGAAGACGTCAAGAGATGAGAACTTCACCATGCCTGTCTGCTGTTAAACAAACTCACTGATCAAAATCTAAATTTTATATCTCAGGTGAGTTCATATGGCTTTGGCTTCCAGACACTGACTTTGTGCCATTTCCCAGCTGAACACAGAGCACTTCTGTAGCTATTATTTCCACCTCCTGAAAGCATTTATATGCTACAATAAATTATTTACTCCTGCTTTCCTGCCTAATTGCTTCTTGCTAATAAGACCTCTGTTACAGCAGTCAGGACTGACAGCAATATGTCATTACCTTGGATGGCAATGCAAACCCCATGCTCACATATGTATATGAGATGCCAGATTGTTGCTTTTGATAAAAGAACAAGTCTTCACTATATTAAAGAGCACAAAGTTTTATTGTTGCTTTCTGTGCTCAAATGGAAGGATAAATCAACGAGAGGAGCCCAGGCACTACCAGGGAATGTAGTCCCTTGTCCCTAGACACGTTGCTACTGCCTCAGCCCCAGACTTGCTGCCTTCCCTCTTTTTTCTGAACTCATAGATAAGAAACTTGTTCAAAGTGGATTGCCAGAGTTTATTTATTGTACTTTACTAAACTTCCCCCTTTTAAGCTCTTTAAACAAAGAGGCACTTCATAGCAAACCTCTGCTGGTTTGTCAGTCAAACAGTTTGACCTTTCACAGCTCAGCTGTGATTGAAGGGTATTTTTTGAGGTTGAAAGGCTCCTATGGGATCTCAGTCACTGCCCTGCATATCACAGGGAATACCCAGGCAGCCCTTGTCTCTTCAGTCTGCACACTGGTTTAGTTTGGGGTGGTTTGCTTGCTCTGTTGCCCAGAGTATAAATCTCTCTACAAAGCCACCTGAACTAGCCCCGAGCATTGCAGCCTTTTAGGAAAGCACATTCTGGGGCACCAAGGGATCAGGGTGAGGCACTGTGGGATAGGAAACCAAGATGTGAGAGAAGCAGTGGAGAAGAATGAGAGATCCATGCCTGCTGGCCCCACCATGGTGCTGGATGCTGGAATTGGTGGCCTCTTGCCTTTCACTGAAGGCTCTGCTTTCCCCACTGGAAACAATCACAACTTGGGTTCTCACATGCCTTGTTCAGATGTCCTGTCTGAGGGATGGTCAGGAGGAGCCACTGCTCTGAAGCAGAAAAGGACACACCTCAGTGTCCCAGGATCTGACCTGTTTTGTTTCTGTTCAGTTGAAGGGCTTTTTTTAAACATCATAAAAGTACAGGAAAAACAATTCTGGTGTGGTCATTTTAGGGCCCGCTGGTGCCTGGCCTCTTGCCAGGGCATTGCTGGGTGCCCTGTTCAGGGTTTCCTTCTGGTACCACATTTATCTGTTTTTCATTCTCCAGAGAATCCTCTCTCTCATTCTTGGATTCTATAATAATTTGATTCCTCCTTTTTTTTTTCCTTTCCCTGAAGGAAATAGGATGGACAGTGGCAATGGAGATGAGCTTTAGAGTGTACAGTCCCCAGTGTTCTGTACTCCCCACCACCCACAGTTATGGGATACTACTGAGGCTACTGCAGGGCACATCCCTGCCCAGTTATTACCTTTGGTGCTGCTTTGTAACTGCACCATAAACCATTTTACTCATTTAAATTGTCCTTCTCTGAATCCATTAACTTTTTTGGCATGGGAAATGTTTACAAATCTAATAAGAAGGAAAGTGTATCAATACACTTTCTTTGACATTTGCCATGGATGTTTTTAAATTTTCCTTATGGATAGCAAACTGCTTGAAAATGAATAGGGTACTCCTTATGCCATGAACTTTCAAATCACTGGTTTTTATTTCACTGCAGCATCTCCTTGTTTCTAGCCAAGTCTACAATCTTATCTACAATATTGATTTTGTAGCATTGCTTGAGTACAGTTTGTCCAAACTAAGCAGAGGGATAGTAGCATACAGAACTTTCAACATTGAGTCACCAAATAAAATGTTGCCCTGCATTATGGAGGTACTCACAGTTTTTCAGTGTGAGCCACAGAAATCTACCTTATCCCGTGTCCTTAATTACTCAGGTTCATGGACCATATATTAATGCCTCTTGGAAGGAGATGCTAGTCAATGTTCAGGGTGTGCAAGGAGAATTGATTATGGAAGTCAGTTACTATTTCTTTGGTATTTCACTGATTATTTACAAAGGATGCAATATTTTACACAAAACCTGTGTAAAATACAGTAAAATTCACATTTCTGTAAATGCAGTAAAAACGAATATGTGTCAGTTTCCTTGCTTACCATTTCCAAGACGACTCTTCCAGGGAATACAACTGCACAAGGTTCAACAAGGCCAAGCACAGTGTCCTATACTTGGGTCAAAACAGCCCCCTACAGTGCCACAGGCTGGGGGCAGAGTTGCTACGAAGGTGCTCAGAAAAAAAGGACTTGGAGGTGCTGGTCAGCAACAGCTGAACATGAGCCAGTGTGTGCCCAGGTGGCCAAGAAGGCCAAAGGCATCTCGGGCTGTGTCAGCAATAGTGTGGCCAGCAGGACTTGGGAAGAGATCAGCCCTGTGCACTCAGCACTGGTGAGGGCACACCTCAAATTCTGCATCCAGTTCTGGGCTCCTCACTGCAAGGAAAACACCGAGGTGCTGGAGAGTCCAGAGAAAGGCAACGAAGCTGGTGAAGGGTCTGGAGCACAGATCTGATATGGAGCAGCTGAGGGAGCTGGGGGTGTTTAGTCTGGAGAAAAGAAGGCTCGGGGGTGACCTCATCACTCTCTACAGCAACCTGATGGTTTTCTGGGGCTCCCTGTAAATGAGACCTCAGCCTCTCGCGCACCATTTTACTCCGTTATGCTTCTTTTATTACAGCCTCATTACATGGAAATTGAGCGTTAAACTAGCACAAAACCGCTGGAGTGGAGTGAGGAATTGGGATCCTCCCATTTTTACGCATATAGTTATGCCATGAGCCAAAGTGTGGGTTTCACATTCTGAAGCTCTTGGCCTTAGGCTTTGTGCATGCGTTGCTGCAACACAGCTGTAGGTTTGATGCTGTCTGACTAGGTTGTATACTGGGAAAACACCGCAAAATAATTTGATTCTGGGAAGAGATTACAGCACAAGTAGACAAAAAAACCCACACTGGGTGTCTGACAGCTCCTCTTGTTGCTGAAGGGGCTCCACCTTTTCTCACAGATGGCTGCCACCCCCCATCCAAAGTAAGGGGGAGAGAGGAGAAAAAGAAAATATGAAAGCAAGGATAAGCACAAGAGTCCCAGGTGTGACCACAGGATTAGTACTCGGCATCACAGAGCCAGTCCCTGGGAGGACCAGGGATGTGAGTGGCGAGGCCATTCCCATGGGAGAGGACTGACATTGCCTCCTGCTTTCTCAGAGCCTCCTGGAGCCCAAGCAGTGGGAGCTTTCGGTCCCTTCACATGCTGAGAGTGATTGCTCCTCCCTGAGCACAGACGGTTTGCAGTTATGCAATGTGAAGAAGGCAGATGATGGCATGGGCAGGGGTGCAGGAACGTGCCCCTGAGGTGCCCTGGCAGCAGTGAAGAGGATGGAGGGAAGGGAGGGGCCAAGGAAAGCTGCTTGGTCTGCTGGTGCCCAAGGCCAGCCCTTGACGCACAGACACCAAAGCAAGCCTCATGGACAAGCACTGGCGGAAATGTTTGGTGGGTTTGTTTCCTGAGGCAAGGAACGTCTTTCTCAGGATGTCCTGCCAGCTTCCAGGAATGGTGTAACATGTCACCATGATTGCCCTGGGACAGAAGAATATTGTGCTCTAGGTTAATTACAATTGACATTTGAATAAAAATTCTCCATTCCTCACCCCACCGATCCCTTTGCTATTTGATTCCAGTGTGCACATCTAAAATTAGTACTTTTGAAAGTACTTCATGGCAGGGGTTGTAAATGGTATATTTTCATAAGCCTGCTGCTCTTGAGGCTTATGTTTTGCCATCTTATGACTTGGCTCATGGCCAGAATTGCATCTGTGTAAATTTGGGACTTGAAGGCTTGGTAATATGCTGTGACTTCAATAACAAAAGAGCTGGAAAAATTCCACTAAAACATATCAAGCTCACTTAAACAAAGAGCATTGTTATTTAACCCTTACACTTGTACTAGCAAGAACGTGGGAAATAAATCTGCGGCAGTCAACAATCTACCAGGGTTTCAGCGTGGCATTATCCCCTCCCAAGATTTCCTTGAAACACCTTTGTGGACATTTTGACACATGGCATGCAATCTCAGTTCAGCACTATGCGGGTGTGGCGGGGCCTGCTGCCACTGTGTGCACTGGGGAGGAGGGAAATTGCCTTCTCCTTCACTGCTAATCGCCCAAGAACCCCACTTTGACAGCCTCTTCAGAACATGGCAGCTTATTTTTGTGTGTTTTTTAATGACCATCCCTTACATAAAAATAAAAATAGATCACCAAATCATCTGCAGAAATAAGACAAGTTTTATGTAGTCAAAGATTTGGCTTCGGACCACATTTCAAGTGGGGCGTTCCCTAAAGAGTATCTCAAAATAAAACTAGGCTATTAAAAGAAACACTCTTCTATTTTTGTAATGAGTTTTCTAATTTTAGTCCCCATTGTGGGCCCCAGGATTCTTCTGAGTTTTGGACCAGAGATGTGCTGATAATAGGGGTTGAGATTCCCCCATGCAATCTGCTTCCTCTGATTCAGAGCCCGTTTACTTGGAGAAGGTGGTAACGTGCATGCTGTGGGTGAATGCAAAGGGCCGCTCCCGATCCTTTGGCATTCATCGTGTGTGTGTGTCTGTAACAAATTCCATTGTGCAGTTTGTGCTGATGTCTTTGGTAGCACACAGCCACAGATGGTGAAAAAGCATTTTCAGCAAGGAATAAAGGTGAGGTACACTTGCTCTTGTTTTCTCACTCCCTCACATTCCTGCCTGTCCTTCATCCTGCTTTTCTTCTGATGTCAGGGTAATGCCGTGTCCATTTAATCTCTCTGTTGTGTGGCATGCAGCACTGTCCTCTGTGATGCTGTATGAGTTGTCTCCAAGCCTGCCTTTTTAGGCCTTCACTCTGCTCCCTGCATTTTAGCGGCTCTTTGCTGTGGCACCATTCTCGTCATTCCTTCTGATATTTTTGTCTTTGAGTTTCTCCACATCCTGTCATTAAGTGATTTCTTGAAGCCACACTATGCACCCCTGTTATTTTCTTTCCCTCTGAGCGCTTGTCTTTGTCCACCATCTCAGCTAAGATAACCGGGATAACGATTTGGTGTTTACAATTGCTAAAAAAAGTGGAAACCATAGAGGATTTAGGCATACCAGCGCTGTGATTTCACTGCCAAATCATTGATGGAAGCAGCATGGCCCAAAGGACAAGGGCTGGACAGAAGGGCAGGACTTTTACCCTCCAGTTCTGGTGACACTCGGAGCAATTGCTTAACTCACTCTCCTCTGGTTTCCCCAGCTGTCACACAAAGCTGCTAGGCTGTGCAGGAAAGAGGCACTATAAGTGGCAGATAATTGTTAGAATTGCTTGCTTGATTTCAGGCCATGACATCTTGTCTCTCTGGAGACAGAGGTCAGGGAAGGGGTTCATGAGAAGGAAATTCCACATTGCTTGAAGGCATAGATGGCATTTCCATTACTGATGGAGAAGTGTGTAAAATAAATAAATCACACATGAATGGTGTTATATATAATAATTTTCTCTCTTTCTATCCCACTGGTTTGAATTGTTCTCATGTATTTACTTTGTTAGGTAGAAATCCCCTCAGATTTGCAAATGCAGCTTTTGGTTGTGAATAAATTGTATTGCTCCACTTCAAAGGAAGCCTGAGCTTTTGACTGCATCTCTTCACTAGCTTTAGCCCTGCTGATACCCTTCCTTAGAGCTTTGGAAGAAATCACCAGACCAGATGGGCTCTGTGCGTGTCCTAGGGTCTGGAGGAGACCTTATGTCCCCCTAGACACCCCCAGTCTGGGGTCCTACCAGTGCCTCTTGGTCTGATAAGGGTGAGCTATCCCTGCTTTAGGGATGTCCAGGTTTGCACTGTGGAGATTTCAGGACCCTGCTCCCCTGAGGGTGAGTGCCACCACTTTTCTGCCCATCCCACCTGCTGCACCAGCCCCCTGTATCTCCATGCACTTGTAGGCAGACAAATTCACACATGGAAAACATCAAACCAGTGCTTCTGGCATGAGGACAAGATCATGTAAAAGTACTAAAAGGCTCCAGCAAGAGGGGGCCTGCTGTGACGGGGAAATCAGGGATCCTTTAGCTGTCAGGGTGCTGGTGTGCAGAAGTGCTGTTGTTGCTTTCTCATCACCATAAAGCATGTCACAGCCTGTGGGCTGGTCCACCGTGCTGCTGCTACAGTGCACCACGTACATCCCCATCCCAACATCTCTGTCTGGGCTGGCACACTGAGACCAAGATGCGCATAAACAGCTCTCCCCTCTCCCTGAAGAGGGGCTGTGCCTCACTTCTGCAGCCCTGACTGGCCACAGTCCCTCTTCCAGCCCAGGGTCCACTGGTCAGATTGATCTGGGCCAAGTTTACCACCTACAGTGCTTGTGGTGCTGGGACCCCAAGGCTTCTCCATGCTTCATGTTGAGGGATAGAAAAGGCTTTTTGGAATTTTTACCTTTCTTGGATACATCCAGCTTATGTGCATGGAAGGATGTTTCTGCTCTGACTGAGTTGTTTTATAGTTGGCCAGATTTATCTTTTCCCATCTGGACAAGATTTTCATGCAGAAGAAAAGGATGTTTCTTAGAATCTCTTGATACAAAGTCAGTATTGGGTGAGGGAATCGGCTGTGTGCCTCATGGGCCTCTGAGGAAAAGTGCCAGGAGGAGGTGAATGGATAAACATCATCCATGAAGGTGAGCAGGAAAAGAGAGAAAGAATCTTTGCAGAAGCCTGCAGAGTCAATAGCCCAAACACTGCATTTGGAAAGAAGAGCTAGAAGTTTACAAGACTGGGGAGGCTGCATCATTTCAGGTGTCCTATGTAAGGGTCTTCTTTGTCCTGTGGTTCTGCAGGTACAGACCCAGTGCATTTCCCTGGGACTGGGGGAGATGACTTCCCTTCAGGGAAGTGTCATTGTCTGGCTAGCTCTCATCCAAGCATCTGCATGGAGAGGAACAGGAGATCAGTCATTGCTGGAGATATGCTGCTGCAGGATACAGAAGTCTCTGCCTGCCAACCTCATCCACTCTTGCATCGCAGCCTTGGGACTCAGCAAAGGTGACCAAGGGCTGTCTGGCATCACACTGGCTGGGGGAATGATAATTGATGTCAGGTTTGGTCATGGAGACACTGAAACAGAGAACTTAAAGATACTGAAGGAAATGAGGAAGACAAGTAGCAGATTAAAGACCATGAACTTCAGGAGAGCACAGACTTCAGTTTCTTCAAATCAGTGAAGGCTCTATTATGTAGAAACCATCTCTGAAGACAAAAAAAGCTCAGGAAAACTGGCAGGTCTTTACTGACAAAGTCTTCTAAGCACAAAATAGTCCCTTAGTGTGCAGAAAAACAAACAGGTATAACAGGAAACTGACCTGACTCATCAGAAAACTCATTACTGAGCTACAATGCAAAGATGTAGGAAGAAACTCCTTCTTCATCAGGACAGCCAAGCAGTGTCTGCCTGGAGAGGCTATGCAGTCTCCATCCATAAAAGTTTTAAGGTCCCAAGTGGCTGAATTCCTAAGCAAGCAGATTCAGTCTTAGACCAAGCCTTGCTTTGAACAGAGGGTTAGACTGGAGACTTTCTGAGGTCCTTTGCAGCCTGCATGATTCTGTCATCATGGGAAAGAGTTAACTTGGCAAGACTATCTGGTTCTTTATCATCTGTGTCATTATGATCATTGAAGCCAAGTGAATTTCCATCATAACACGCTGAGTAAGTGTGAGTCGAAGTCTCTCTTTTTAGCCTTTTTATGTGCACATTCAGGAAGGCAGCAGCTTTGGAAAGTCTGGATGTTGCAGATACCAATAACACTGCCAAAGAATGCTGGAGTGATGTACAAATGCCAATATACAGCTACAAATTCTCTGTCTTTGTACAGAAGTAGTTATAAAACCAATAGGTTAAAGGGATACTTTGGTTTAAAAATACAGAGTCACGGCATCACTGATGTTACAATGAGAAATGAAAGGTTTCTATTACTGCCTTCAGATTCTGTGTCAAAAATCAGGTCTTATTTTTCCAAGAACAGCCCTTCATGGAGTGGTGAGTATTGTTGGTTTTTCAAGGATTATGGAGTAAAGCCTAATATCAGTTTGATCTCTTTAATATTTGGAGATCAGCTTATCTTACTGGGCAGCTGCCAAAAGTGATTACAGCTGCAGAAACTCTACGTTTGAACAAGGATTTTATCAAATCACTCACATCTGGAAAAAGGCCAAGAAAAAGAGTGACTGGAGAGTGTGGAAATCATGCCTCAAAACTGGGATGAGAAGCTGTGGAATTATTGAAAAGCTATGAGAACTTATGTGTAGATCTGCCAGGTGACCAAAATTGCCATCTGAATAAGGCATTATCCCCAGTTAGACCAGGTTTAGCTAAACAAACCATTCCACTAGGCATAATTTGACATTTTCCATCCTTATAGCTTTTCTATCACGTGTGGATACCCCAAGAGCACTATAAATTCATACCCTAACTTAATGCACACTAGCCTCCCCCTTGCAGACCAGCCCTTAGAAGCAGAGGTACCTCCTCCCCTACGAAAGCAGTACTCCTTATTTAAATGCTGCAAGATCAGGAAGCGATTCATGGCCACTGCAAACAAAAGTGGGTAAATGCACCGCTGGCTACTGAAGTAGATTATTTAATTTAGTAATTAAGGCATCCATTACATGTGGATTGTTTGTCCAAAAAATGAAGAAATAAATCCATAGGCATCCACTTCACGTATCAGTGTGTGCTCTCCGCAGCCCATGAGAGTGCTGTGCACAGAAGTGCTTTCTCAAGCACCACTGACGGCTCTTTTTCCACTAATGTGAGAAAAGGGGGAAAAGCCATGCTCCACAAAGCAGCTGTCTCCAGTCCAAGTGTCAGGCCCCAGAACACCTGGGGCATTAATGCCAGCTGGTCGGGGTGCAGAGTGTGCCAGCGCCAGTGGCAGCAGCAGCGGCCCCGAGCACAGCACCAGAGGAGCACTCTTTGAGCATGGCGTGAGGCTGCTGCTCCAGCCTGCTTTTTGCTAATAGTCCAGCAGGAAGTCTGCACCAGCCAGAAGCTCCCCAAGGATTCAGGGGCAGCAAGGGCTGTAAAAAAACATGTTACTCGGTTTCAGGCCACGGTCTGCGTCTGAACAGCAAGCTGCTGTTTGCACATGGGTAAATTCAGGATCTGTATTCTCTTTGCTCATTTCAATACAGTCTGTGAGTTCACAGAGTGAACATTAAATTCAGATGTAGCTGGAAAAGATTGCCTTTTGAACCAAAACTTTTCTTTTGTTGATTCCTTCTGGAGTGTATTGCCTGGAGTAAAGCATTTACAATTGCCGGGATTTCAATTAATTCCACTTACATCACAATTCCAAAATTAATGATGGAACGTGTGGCCAGGTCATCTATTTTATCTGCCAGTATACTATTCCAGAAAGAGAGGACATAGGCTGCTTTTCATTTGTTTGCCCAATTAGAAGGGAGCATTTGTTGTAGGCAAAAAATAATTCATGTGATGTTTTTGTGCCACTCGAGCTCCTGTGGATTGTAATAGGTGTACAGAATGGAGTGTACACACATATGTGTGCTTTGGGAGAAACAACCAACAGGAGGGAGAGAAGCAGAATTAAGTGCTGCATATGCAGAAGGCATGTCTACACAGGTCAGTGCAGACAGATGTGGGCTCCTCTGCAGGGCATGTTAGCTTGGGCACAGAGCTGCAGGAAAACAGCTCAGTCACTTCCAGATCAGAGCTGGCTCCCATTGGATCAACTCAGATCATGGCAGATGTGTGTACTTGTCTGGGCTCATCCATGTAGGCATGCCCAAACTCACCTCCAGACTTTCAAAATATCCCTGGAATGAAAAGGAACTTTCCCAGTTAGGACCTAAAATAAATATTTGCTGGGATAACAAGCATACTTGATAAAGTGTTTGAAGTGGAGAGAGACAAAGAGGACAGTAGAAACCAAAATTAGATGATGATGAAACAGGTTGCTTCAGCAGGACCCATTTATCAGGAAACCATGGCAGGTCTCCAGCCCAGGGTCAGGTATTTATTTCCAAAAACAAAGAGGAACATGAAATTTAAAGAGCAAAATTTGGCAGAGTTCAAAGAAGAAGAGTACAGAAGGAGGAGAAAAAGCAAAAATTAATTCCCTTTATGGGGCTTACAGACTGAGTTATGCTTTGGGTACCTTGGATGCCACTGGCAGCGTTTGCCTCCTTTTGTGCTCTCTGACTTTTTGGGAAAAGAAAGTGTAGAGTGATCATGGACATTAGCATGATCATTGATCAAATTTGCCTTAACCCACCTAATCAGAGCCACTGTCTGATGTCAGTGAAGAGGGCAAGTCACTCCCAGAAGCTACATTTAGGGTGGTGAGATAAGAAATTTAGCATAAGAGAGATGAATTTCACCCTGTGATTGGAGTCTCTTTTCTTCTTTTGATCTAAATAATGTGAAGTCAGGGGAGATGAATCTCAAAGGGAGTAACAGAAGGAAGGACAGTAATGTTCACAGAGGATTCTGCACACACCAGATCCACCGTCATCTCTGGTGTAAGCCTAGGAGTATCTCAGTCATCAGCAAGGGTCAACATATCTGAAAATTATTGTAGATAATGAAAGGCCTTGAATTAATGTCCTTGATTAAAGCAGAATTCAGAGGTAGAGCAGTTGGAAGAGGCAGATTCACTTTTGACTATCTCCCTATCTCGCAGATCACATTCCTTGTCTAAATATGTATCTCAGTCTGTTGAGACACTTCAAAGCCACCATTTCTTTTAATGGTGGTACTACAACTCTGAGTAGAAAGTTGCAACTTGTATCATGTGTTTCCTCTGCTTATACAGATATTGCCAGATCAAATTACTAAAAAAATCCTACTTCACTTGCTCCATTTAAGAGTTTCAATTTAGGCTTTTTCTGCTATCTAGGTTAGTAATGGTTAAAGGTCAGATTCACCTCCCGGTTTCCTTTAACAAACACAGTCCATCTGTGATGTAATCAGAGACACACTGGTATATGTAGTGCTGCATATTCCAAAAATTCTTGGTAAAAAAAGCTAATGCTTGTAGGTTCTCTCTTTCTCACCACTTACCTGACCAAATCTTCCCAAAAGAGGGCAGATGCAGCAGCATCCTTGACCATGCCACTGCAGGCTGTGAGCAAGGGCTGGACCCAAGTGCCTACCACCTACAACACAGGAGGATCAAGGCACACTGCAGGTCTGTTTGCCTCCCTACTGCTCTCACTGCCCCGACAAAGAGCTCCTTAGGTTAGAGAAAATGAACAGCAATAAGTGTGCTTAAAACAAAGGCCTTAATAATGTGGTAGAGGGTAAGAAAAAGCCAGTGAGGCTGCCCTGGTAAACAGGCTAGCCTGTAAAGGAAGGAATTTTGCTGTGTGCCATAAAGGTGGTAAGTACTCAAAGACCTGGCTGAAGATGCCAATAAAGCCCAGCAAACACAAGAAAGGGCAATCACTTGTGCAGAGCAGCAGCTGATTACGCTGCTTGGCTGTAAGGACCCGAAGGCATCGCTGTGCTGTGGGGATGAGCAGCCCAGACCTGTGTTATGGCTCGTTGCGTGTACGATTGGTAAAGCCTGGCCATGGCTAATTCCAGTCCTTATCCCCTGCTCCAACTGAGGCCACTCACGGCACTCTTTGGGAATGAAGTAAACATTCAACAATGAAACACCTCTTCACCCTTGTTCCCAGAGTAACCTCTGTGAAAAGTCACAAAAAGGGTAACTTTGTGGCATCAGGAGTATTTTAAATGGGGACCAGTTGGGATTAGGAGAGGGCTATCATCTGAAAAACCTATGATTATTAGAATAACTAATGTAAATGTATTCTACTTGGGCTAGACCAGCCATGTCAAAGATTATTGCAGTTTGAAAAAAAAATAAAACAAGAAGTCTGAGGCAGTTGTATTTCTCCAGGAATTTTATTTTTTTTAATGAGTGTTTCATTTATAAAGTCCAGATTTTAGTATCCTGCACAGCCACAAGATGACTAGGCCTACCTCAAACTGATCAAAATGGAATTTTTCCATTGGGTTCAGTTGACTATCCAAACATCTGTTTTGTGGTTCATTCAACCTTATACGTCAATATGATGTTAATCTCCTTTATACAGAAAAGCTGAAGTAGCGCCAATGATTTAACTTCCTACGAAGATGGAAGATCCTTTCTCAAGCTGTAAATCCTTCTGGCCTATGCCCAAAGTGAAAAATGTAAATCACCAGAGTGGAAACATGGCAAACAGGATTTTCTGTCTAAACAACGGCAGTCTTAACTTTGGAAATTAATCAGGCTCTTTATTAAAAACACCTTCAATGACAATGAAGACAAATCTCCAGAAAATTACTTTGGAAATTAATCAGTGTCTTATTTACATATTTTTTCCAGTAATTTTCAGGGAGATTTGTCTTCAGTGCCATTTTAGGTGTTTCTAGGCTATAAAAAATTCTCTTCTTCATGAACACAGCCAGCAAAAGCATTTTTAATGCATTGTAAGCTTTCCTTCTCTACGGTATTTTCTAAATAATCCCATTCCTTCCTTTTCCTGAAACCAAATTTTTACTCTTTGCAGAGGTGGACCTAGTGAGGGGGCAGGAGCAAAGGGATTTATAGGCACCATTTCTGCCCCCATGGCCATCATTGTCCTACTTAGGAAGAAACCACTTGCATTTAGATGCAGTCCTACAGATACGAGTCATTACAGCAACATTCCCAACAAATTACCAAATTTGACTCTCCATCCCCCCACCTATCTTCTTCATCCCCTGTTATTTTCTCCAATTAACAATCTAGCAAAATCCCAGCTTCCTTTGACAGGGACTATTCACCTCTTGAAATCTGAAGATTGTCACAAGCAACTTTTGTCATTCATGATACAGAGCAATGCCAAAGCAGAGTTGGATAGTTTGGGAGTACACAATGAGGGATATGGGACTGGGGCAAAGGGAAATTTAGAGGGACTTTGAAAATGCAGCAAGACTTTCCCAGAATTTTGGAGGGGAAATGGGGTACCTGAATCAAACAGAAATTAAGAAAGCATGGCAGCATCAGCAGAGTGGAGGCGCAGGAAAGGAACAGATGAAAGGAGCAGATGGAGAGCTGTGGAGAGGGAGGGACAGGAGTGGCAGGGTGAGGTAGGAGTGCAGGGAAGATGAGGATGTGGAGGAAGAGAATGTGGAGAGCACACGATGCCATAAAACAGCAGTTTCGTCAGAAAGGCTCTTGAGTCCAGAAGGGCAAACAAAAGTAGATGCGTGACACGGGAAGTGGGATTGTAAGTAAAAAAGCTTAGAAACTGCTGCCAAAACATTATTGAAGTTTAGGAACAGGAGAGCAGCTCCTGCTCTGTTTCAGTCTGAAAATCTTGTCATGTCCTCCACAAATTCTGGCAGCAAATGCTTCAGGGGAAGGCGTAAGAGCTGTAAGTGGGGGTAGAGGCAAATGCAGCTGTGCTCAGGTTGGGAGGAACAGCCCATTGCTTTGCCCCACACATGGCAGAGTTGACTTAGGGGGCTCAGAAAGCTTCCTTAGCTCCTGCATAAGAAATGCTCACCTTGGAAGGCTAAGCCACTTCAGCACCACGAGTCACCCTGGCACTGTATTGTTAGAAAATGACAGGAGTTTTGGAGAATAGGATACAGCTGCTCAATTCAACGCTGTTTTCAGTACACATACACTCTGGAAATGTACTCTATCCACATCCATGCCCCATGTGGCTTTTTGAATCTTACATCTCAGCTAAAAAGAGTTCCCATGGCAATGAATGGTCTAATAATAAGTCTGTGGAAGAAAAGGTTTCCTTTTATCTATCTCAGATTTCCATATTTTTACATGTGAGTGACCTATTATTAGAAGGGAGAAAGGACTCCTCACGTCTTCTACCTAATGTAAATAATCCAGATCTCAGTTGTACTTTCACAGACATCAAGTTGCAGAGTAAATAGAAAAGGAGGAGTTTGACAGAGGCATGAGCACAGCAGGATTTTGCAATAGCAGGAAGATCAGACAAATGCAACTTTTTCTTAGCAACTAATAGAACCATCCAAAACACAAGACATGGTATTGATGACATTAACTCCCACACAGTAATTTGCTAGGAGAGAAAAATCACAGGATAGAGACAGTCCTCAAGATTTTGGGCTGCTCCACCAACAGCATTGCATTGTTAATGCAGAGAGGGAAGACAGCAACTAGAAGAGAGGATCTTCTTCATTTGCTTCTACGTAAGAACATGGGAGGGAAGATGACCTGTACAAGTGTGACCATCCTATAACTCTTATAAAACTGAAGAGAGAAAAGACCAAAATAAAGAGAATGGATTGAAGAAAGCAATCCTTAAATCACTCAGACATCTAGAAGGCAAGGTCAACACAGATAACAAATGTAAGACAGGAAGGGCCGAGGGAAGGTAGAGAGTCCCTGAATGTTACAGTAAGATTAAAAGTCTGATCTATTGTAGCGAGGAGGATGTTTAGAATTGAGTGTCAGAGGAAAATGTGGATAAATCACAAGGCTAAAAAAAGGTCAGCATATTTCCCATCATTATAAGGGAACAGGGGAATTACAAGGCAATTAACCTTTCTTCAGTTCATAGAAAAATGCTGGAACAAGAAATCAGAGAATTTGGGGCACCTGGAAGATAAAAAACAGATGAATGACACCTAACAAGGAACTGTCATGCCAAACTAATATAATTTACTCCCTCCGTCACAGCAACAGGTCTTGTGACTTAGAAGGAGGAAGTCAATGGCACTTACCTTTATTTTATTAAGGTTTTCAACACGCCTTGCATGACATTCCCATAAACAAGCCCAGAAAAAAAGGAGTAGGTAAATGTTAGGAAGAACCACTACTGGTTAAAACCATGTAATCAGAGATTAGTGCTCAACACTTCATTCTCAAATTCACAAAAAGTAACTGCTGAGGTTCAGCAATGTCTGTACTGCATCCAGCACTATTCCAGATTTTCAACACTTCCATGAGAGAGCAGGCATATGCTTTTTAATTATATGAATGACTAAACTGGGAGAAGCTGCAGTGATGACAGATGACAAGATGGGAAGGTAGAATGATCCTGACAAATTGAAGAAATTATTTGGAAGAAATAGGGTGCAACTGGAAAAGGCTGAATTAAAGGTTTTAATAATTAAATAGTTACAGCAAACTCCAGAATCCTAAGAAGAGAATGCCCATTTAATGCAGGGTAATGCAGGTTGGGGGTATAATAGTCTGCAAATTCACTACTAGGGAAGAATTCAGACACAAAATAAGCAACAGCTGTGTTATGATGGATACAAATGACCAGTCCATGAAATATGATGTAATTATTTTACTATATGTAGTGTTGGTAAGGTTATGTTCCACTCAGGTCACAATGACTCAAGAAGGATTTTTCCTCCAGGGATTGATAGGGAGAAGGGTTGGAGGAATTTGGGATAGTTTGGAGGAGGTTCCTGTGAAAGATGATGAGTCCTTAAACATCTCAACATGACACACTGAAGTTACTAAACATTAAAACAATTCTTAAAATACAAAAAAGCTATGTCATAGGAAAGGAATGAACTCTTCTTAGTGTCTGCAAAGGGTTGGATCAAGAGTAATGTCATCACAGCAAGGAAGAGAGGTTACTGCTTACCAGGAAAATTTCTGCAAAGCAAAGATGGAGCAGCACTGAAGCAGACTGGAAAAGGGGAACAGTGAAATCTCCATTACCAGGGCTTTTAAAAATGGATCAGGTAAGCATCTGCCAAGAATGTCCTGTATTTAACTAATCTCTGTCTACTTCCTTCTTTGAATCACCCATAATTTTGTTACCTTACGACTCACACTGATTCCCAAATTAGTCATAAACATTGTGAATAACACACGCACCAGTTCAGGATCTTCTGCATTTCACCATGTATTTGTACTGAAAATAAACCTGTAGTCCTACCTACTGCTTTCTGCCTTCTGCAGAATGTCTGGATCATGATACTGCTCTGACTCTTACTTTCTCACTATTTATGTGCAGGGATGATACCTGACTAGATCCGTGTAGAAATTCAAACAACTTATTCTTCCTTCTGATGTTACATTGCTCTAGTTTCAATGATAGTTTCAACCAGTTTGGAGACATGAATGCAACAATTACTGATCATTGCCATATCTAAACTTGTATATGTGTAAATACTGGATAAGCTTTCCATTGGAAGTCCTCAGGCACGCAGTAAGCTTACTGACTTTCAGCCTGCTTGAGGAGTGGATAGACTATCTCAAATTAGCAACTCCCACCTATATTTCGTTTTCTCCAACATCCCAGTTGTGCTATTTCCCCAGCAGCTTCATCTCGTCTTTGGAAACAGGTCCAAAATCAACACAGGTGAAGACTTACACTGAAATATAACTTGCCTTGTGTTCCTTCCGTTGCTTCCTTCAGACCCTGGTGCCCCCAAGTCCTGTGGATTCTTTCCTATAACTATCACTTTTGACAGACTTAAGAAAACCTCTTTTTATCTGTAGTGGGGGCTTTTTTTAGTTATATCCCTTTGAAGCCTTTGTTGATTCTTCTGATTTCCTGGTAATTTATCACCTACCATAATTTATAATCCTGTTTATTGCCCTCAGTAGGGTCAGATTTCTAAATGCTGAAGGACTGGCTCAAATTACCTCTTAAATCTTGGGACTTGGCATTCCTCTGCTGTGCCGAGTTCCCTCTTACTCAATCCCATGCATATCTTCTGACACTGTGCAACTGTTTCAAGTAGGTGACTTTCTAAGGGATTTTATTTTAATTTTAAAGCCTTTTAAACTTACCTGTTCATTCTAGTTTTTAATGCTTACCAGAACACCATCATTTTCCAGTGTTTTATTTTTTTAACTCTGTGAGTCCAAGTATATGGTTGTCCCTAATTATTTAATGCTCAGCTACTGTAGTTTTCTTTGAATTAACTGCTGTGTGTTAATTAAGATTGAATGGAGTTTAGCTTTCCCTCTGATGTCCAAGCTCTTGGCCTAGTTACTTTGAGACCCAACACTTGCATCCAAGAAACTGTCTCTCTGGGGCTGGTGTAAGCTGTCCAAGCTGTGGGTAGGCTGCTGAACTCCCCTGCCACTGCCTCTTTCCTGCTGCTGGGCTCTTTTCTCTTTGTACTCACTTTCCTTCCTTTTCATCTGCAGATGTGTATTTTTGCCATGATCTTGCCATCAATCTGGCAACGCTGCTTTCCTTGGCATTCATGATATCAGCTCCCTCTTCCTCTGCAAAGGAGGATTCCTCTGTGCATATCTGGTTTTTGCTCAGGCTGGCATTTTGTCAGCAACACTATTGGCTTGTGTCTGCATCACCCACAGCCCCTAATTCCCCTCCTGGCTGAGGGGGCCCACAGACCTTGGGCAGCAAGGGCTCTCTGGCCATGGTATGCTGCTGGGCAGGATGAAACCCCTGCTTCCCCTGTAAGCTCCGGAAAAGCTTTCACTTCCCACCTCAGCCTTGCAGAAGTGAGGAGACCATACACTCCACCAGGACCTTTATGGCAGAGTCCTGCTGTGGCACAGGAGTGAGGAAGGACAGCAGCTCAACTCTCAGTGTTTAAGTTGGAAAACAAAGAGTTCTTCAGGGAAACAGCTCACTGTGTCAGTGGTGCTGGGGCTGCCAGGGCTGGTGTGCCTCTATTTCAGTCCCAAGCAGATGATGTGTCTCATTAAGAGGAGAATGCAGGCGACTGTTAATACATTTCTTTTGAAGAGTTCTCAACTGGAGAGTTAATCTCATTAAACCCATCTGCAGCAGCCTGGGCAGTCACAAATGCCTGCTCAAGAGGCTGCCATAATGAGGCAGAGCCTTCTCCCTGCTCAGCTTCCCCCAGCGTGGCCACAGAGCTGTGCATTGTCCGTCAGGGGCTGCCAGGGACACGCGTCCATCTGTCCTTGGCAGGAGCACCCGCACGCCACTCGGCGCTAGTCAGGAGGATGTGCTGGGGGCATGGACACACAAACCCTCCCGTGTCAGGTTCTGTGTTACACAGCTGTTTGAGTTGTCAGGAGGCTTTCTCTCGGTGGTTCTTTTATATGGTTTATTTGGTGTGAAGAGAGCATTACTCTTGAAGGGACTTAAAGACCTTGGCCCGGTTTGTTTGTGGTCTTTAAAGATCCCATGACGCTTTTGGAGAGAGCTGGAGAATTAATCTCGTTGTGCTGCTTAAATTTCAACAGGGAGAGTTATGTTTTGCTTTTCTATCCTTTCTCTTTCTGTGTTCTGCTTCATAGATCCAGGCATTATTAATAACTTTTATAGCATTTTAAATGTGCACTGTGTGTGGCAATGTGAATGGAAATCTGAGGGGTTAAAGTCAAAGGGAAATCCAATTGTGAACAGTTTCTGTGCTGGGTGAAGGTTGTGGTGACAGGCAAGAGGCAGTGCTGGCAGATAACATATGGGCATTGTGAATATTAAATAACAAAGTCACAGTGCTGATAAGTACATAAAATATTTTTTAACTCCAATATGATTTTAAAAATAGGTGAAAAAAAAGGTATATTCTTCAAAAGCATATTTCTTTGACATTATGATGGAATTCAGAGGATACCAGACCTCACATCTGATGTAAATACAGAATACCATGACTACACATCACAAACCAGATTGATTTATGTCAGTGTAAATGAAAGCAGAATCTGTCCTGCAGCAGCACCCACATGACAGAGTGTGGTAGCTGTCTGCTGTCTCATGCTCGGATTCTTTCTCAGCATTAGAAACAATTGAATGCCAAATTTGCAGAAATCATCTGGCTTTGTGTAACAGGTACATAATATCCATTAAGGAAGAGGTGATGAAATGAGAGGAAATTAAACTGAAACACTTCTTCAGAAATAGAGGAAGGAAAATGGGCAATGAGAAAGAAATAGCTTCAAAACCAGGATTTTAAAGCCCTCTATTAATTCCTAAAAGCAGTCATAGGACATGCCTGAAGGTTTTCTACAGTAAATAACAACTGTAATTCAATTACTGAGAACAGAAAGTTCATGAGCACCACAGGCTTTGTCTGTCCCTAAAATGGGCTTTCTACCAGAAGTGGTCATGCCTTCCAGACCACACTGGAGTTGCTGTCTATGCCAGTACTTACAGCTACATTGTGCCCCAAACATCACACCCCAGAGGATGTTCTCTTGCAGGCAAGCCAGCCAGTGAGCCACCAGCTGCCCACCACCCACATCTCCCGCCCCACAGATCCCCAGCAAAGGCTGCACCCCTGTCTGGACTCTGCTCAGCCCCACAGGCCCTCCCCACAGCACCTCCCTTTGCTACAGCAGACAGAGAAGAGGAGTATTGCAGCTGCATTTGGGCAGAAGACTGTTTGCCAAGCCACGGTGTGTGGGGAGCCAACTGCACTGAGCACGGCCACCAGCATAAAGTGAGCTCCAGTACAGAGCCTTAAATCCCAATGGCAAGTGCCCCTTCTTCAGGAGAGACCGTAGCGGGAGCAGGGACATAGAATGCCAAAAATGTTATTGCTCCATGTCTAATCAGCAATAAATGAATTCTATTATTTCTGTTAAGTCATAACCCCTCTGCTAGGTTTCAGAGCTGCTGCAACCTGAGATAGCCAGTATATTAGATAATACTGTGTCAGGGGAAAATATACGGCTTCCTGAGGTCCTCACTGCCAAATCACACCCCATCGCTGTTGTTCAAAACTTGCCTGAGAGTTAGAACTCTAACAGATGACACTGGGAAGTATGTTAAAGCACTCTAGTCAAATATCATCAAGTAATCACACAGTGAGGCCATTCTGATGTAACAGAAGCTGGAATTAAGTTTGGAGTTATGTATCCTGTTTTCTCTTTGATTTTATGCAGGCCATCACACATGTCAATAGTTTCTTCTCTTCCAGGCTGCATGGAGGAAGTGTTCAATCTAGTGGGTTAAAAAATGAAGTCATCACAGGAAAACCAGAAGTTTCTAAGGGAAGGAAACTTTCTTCACTTATATTTGGGCATAGGTTTGAGACAAAAGGATGTTATTTATTAATAATTTAAACATACAAGAAAATTATTCAAATACTCGTCCTACAGACCAAGGATAACACACACATGGTTTGCTCAAGCTGACATGGGTCCCGGGAAGGGAGCTGTGCATGCAGCTTCAAGATCACATTTTCCTTCAGGAGCCAGGCAAATTTTAGAGCAACCAATACAGATACACTTGTTCCCAACTTTTGCTTTGCAGCTCCAATTTTCTGATGTGCATGTCTGACATGCAGTGAGGGGTA
Organism: Rhipidura dahli; assembly: GCA_013399225.1. Lineage (NCBI taxonomy): Eukaryota > Metazoa > Chordata > Aves > Passeriformes > Rhipiduridae > Rhipidura > Rhipidura dahli. The sequence goes on along the minus strand of VXAC01002802.1, from coordinate 674,539 downwards.
CACAATTGCTGGCATCTGATGGAGAAGAAGAGGGTTTGTTGCAGTCTTATTTGTCTAATAGATGGCATTTCCACTTGGAGGAAAAGAGAGAAAATATCAGTTCCCAAGGACTCAAAAGAAAATAAAGGATTATTTTAGTGTTTAGGAAACTTTGGTTCACTGGGAAGATTTCACAGCTATAAACCTGACACCTTCTTTGCATCTGGCAACCATAAGCTGTTCCTCTGGGCACATAGGCATAAACCCACCTTGCCAGGGCAAGGAGGCTGCTCTGGCTCCCCTGCCAGCAGCCCTGGAGCCAGTGAGGGTGTTGATCATCAAAGTATCCTAAAATTTAGTGTTCCAGTACAGATGGACAGACCCTGTGACAGCGGCTGTGTAACAGCATCTGGGCTAAAATCAGTACTCAGATTTCCTATGAGACAGGCCATTCAGTCTCTTCTTCCCCAAATGGGATAAATTAAAGCCATCAGGTTGTTCCCTTTTAGAGCCAGGCATTGACTACAGTCCCTTATCCCACCCTGTGGAGGCATGGGAGTACTATTGCCACCCATCACTAAAGATGCCCCCTCCCCAGGTTTAAGCATTGATGGGACCCTTCCCTTGGCAGACCAGTCCAGGACAGGTCTGTTTCTGGCTGAACATGCTGGACACATGCCTTGCCACAATTAAAAAACCAAGCCCATATCACTTTGGATACTTCTGTCCAGTTTTGACTTTAGCTTTATTCTAACAATTAAAATGCTAATGACACCCGCAGTGTTTCCTGCAAGAGTTAGAAGACAGCTTTTGAAGCGTACTCAAGCTATGCATTCAGTCGGTCCAGTCTTTGTATCATTCAATTTTGCTAAATCCACTTTCAAGAAAATGCTAAATGCTATCAGTTGTCATCTCCTTACAAGCACTTTCTGCAGACAGAAACAGCTGTGTGTTTGTAAACTTTCCATCATATGCAAGCCAGGGATTATTAAAAATTTACTGTCATATGTTTTGCAAGGCACAGTTAATTTCTCCATCTCTCCAAAACTGAAATATTTGTCCACATCTGCGTGTCACAAGGTCCTCTAGGTAGTAGTCTGCCATTCTGTCCCACTTTATCTTTCTCTGCATGACCAGAATCCCCACTTTGGCCACACTTTCCCTGCCTTGCAGCTCTGGAAAGGGTTCTGCTGTTCAGATGCTCAGAGGGCTTGATGATGAAAATGTCATCTTAAGGGATCATTAGTGTCACTTAACCCTCTTCCAGGTTTGGCTGACCTGGTAACCTGAAGGGAGCAATAGATTACAGCGGCCGTTACTGATTTGTCTAATGTGTGGTGAACTTTTTGGGTTATTTTTCGCTAAATTTGTTTTAAAAGCCCACAGAGGAGTTATCTGGCATCTGCCCCACCTGTCAGACCAGAGGCTGATAAGAATGGGCAAAGCCCACACTGCCCAAAGCCCTTCTTCCACTTGTCCTTGCAATTACTTGTCCTTCCTCTGGTCCCCTCCTTTGCAGTCTCCTGCTGGGAGGTGTTAGCACACATTGTTCTTAAAACAAAAAATGAAGACCCTTTCTTTTAATTTATCACATGCAGAATCAGATGCAAAATCTTCTCCTTTGCTTCACAGAATCTTTGGTAACAGGGTCATGCAGTAACTGCATCAGAGATAAGTTATCACTTAAGGGCAATTTTTTACTAGAACACCTGCCCTAGGGATTTGTCTCAGCTTGGGACAAGCTGCTGTTCTTGACCCATTCTAGCTTTGGGCCATTGGTATTGCAGCCTTGCAGTTTTCCCACTGTGGCCTGCAGTGTTTCCACTTTCAGATTTCATCAGACCTTTCAGTTTAGCTTCAAATCTACTGCTAAGCTATAGTAAGTATAATGCTATACAAGAATTTTCAAAAGTCACCTAAGGACCTGGGAACCGGAGAACTTACCTCTACTCATGGTCTTACTATTTTTATCTCTATGTACTCTTGATGAATTTTCAACTTTTGCATCCACCTGTCAAGACAGGAGGAACATCCAAGCTCAAGATTTGGAGTTGCATCTCAGGAGATTTTCAATATTGAATCTTAATCTGCTGGTAATTGCAGCAAATCCCCTAAAGGCTGAGCATAATTATGCTAATATCAGTGATAAAAATGGACCGATTTGCTGCACTGCCTGAAGTACTAACTGAACTGAACTCTGCTATTATTCCAGTAAAAGCTTTTACTGACACACAAACTTATATAAGAAAATAGAAATCAAAATCACAGGAGATGAAATTTTATCAGGGAAACATGCCATCCTAAGGAATTTCAGGTGTGTAATCTCTTTAGAAACAAATAAACAAATCAAAATTAAATGTGTTTAGATTCCTGCCACTTACAGATTTAAAATCTTGTGAGAGATTTTCACACCTTTGAGGAGCCAGTTCTAGGATTATTTTTTGTCTCTTCTTGCTTTCTTTTAAGGACAACATGACTGATGTGGTGCTGAGGATTTTGCTGTAGCCTCTCTGCTGTATGGTGAAAAGCTGCATGCTGTTTCTGGCATAGACTCTTGAGCATCTGGCCTTGGACTGAAAACATTGTTAGGGTTGCAGTCATCAGTGCTACCCAGCTCATTGAGTCGGAAAAAATTGAGCACTCACAGTCAGTATGAATTAGAAAGAAGAAATCTTCAGGAAGAGATACAGTTTCAGCTCCATTCAGAGATCTGAGTATGGTTTCTTTTAAATTACCATCACAGAGAGTGCACCAGGGGACATGTTCAGTGCCATTCCCAGTCCCACTGGGAGAACATAGGCCCAGATAGAAAAGGGACAAAGCATCCTGTCACATCCATGTCCCCACACCCAGGTTCTCCAGCTGAACCTTTAGCATGTGAACCCTTGCAGTGTGGCTGTCCAGAAATGCCCCAGGTGCCATGTGACCATGTTTGGGGTGGCCCCTCTACACAGACCAATGCCCCATGCCATGTGTGGAGAGTGGCTCCATGTAGGGGCAAGCACCCCAAGCACCTGCCAGAATTTGCAGGGACCCCTGTGCTACAGGGCTTGGGCTGCTGCCTCCTCTCCATCCCATGGGACAAGGGTGACTTTCTGGAAAGTGTGTTAATAGCAGCTCCTGTACTTCTCCAAATAAATCCTGTGCAGGCAGAACACTGCAATTCAGAGAAGACTGCTCCTTGCTGTGCTTCCTCACATAGAAACCCCAATTTAAGGCTGCAACTGGACTGGGAGGCATTTAACACTTCTCATCATATTGTACAAGATGGGGATAGACTGTAAAGATGACCCATACATGGGTCTGAACGATTACATATGACATGTTTATAGCACCAAACCCATCAAAGAGCTGCTGGTGTGCAGACCTGCTGAAGAGGGTAGGGAGAGCTGCTCACTGGAAAACCACACATGCAACCAGGAGAAATTCACAGCTTCACTGACTAATGGGCAGAGATTATAATTTATGCTGTGTATGGTACTGGAATGAGATGTAGCTACTGAGAAATGAATGGGTGGTGGATGCCTGAGCACCCCTGTGGATGCTGATGGGTTTGGCACTGTTGGAGCCTTAAAAGGGGATGGGAATCAGGCTTCATGGGAAGGTTGGGAATGCTCCTGCTGCCCACCAGTCAGTTGCCTGGCTGGGGACTGTGCAGGACAAAGGCAGGATGACAGCCAAGGCTTGAAAAAAAGTTCACATTGGAAAACCACACCCTGTCTTTGATGGGAAAGAGGTAGCAGGACCATTCTGGGGCCAGGGGCAGACTGCTGCTGCTGCCTGCTTTGCCTCACTAGCACTTGCTTTAAATAGAGGAACTTGTCTGATGAAAGCATCAGTTTTTACAGACTTCCTAAACGAAAAAATGTTTATTGTGATTTTGCTTAACTGACATTGTTATCTGAGAAGATAATTGTTGGGTGTGATAGCAAACATTCCTGTTCTCCACACAGACAGCAGGTTTTGAGAATGAATAGGGAATTCTTGTTTGAGCAGTTATCCCTGATGGGTTCCAGCTTCTCCCCTGAGACAGGACACACTGCACCATATTGGGACTCCTGTACCTCTCAAATGCAGCCCATGTTTCAAGACTCTCCCAAAGATCAGCAAGCCCACAAGGCAGCAGTTGTGATCCTCACTCTCCTGAGGGTTTTCTTTAACCAGTATGGATTATTTAATTAATTGTGGTGAGGACCACTGTATAGAAAAGTCTGGAGACCATCCTAGTTGTGATCTAGAAGACTGCCAGCAAAGGACTTAGGGCTCAGGTGGCCCTTTGAGCCCCCTCTCAGCCCTTGCCACCTCCATAGGTACAACCAAGGAGCGTCACTTTGCCACCACCATGCCCATTCCAAAACCAGCCTTGCCTGGGTGAAAGCCATGTCAGGACAGAAGGGAGGTAAAAGTCAGTGGTGGAACAAGAGAACAAGCTTGTGTGCTAGCAGTCCCAGCGTGTGTTCCTGCTGGGAAGACCTGCTTCAAGTCTGTCAGACAAGCAGGAGACTCCCACTCTGCCCGTGTGCCACGGGTGCGAGACAGCTGTGTGAGCATCGTGCTGACCACAACATACTAAGCTGCTGGGAGCACAGTGACACACCACCACAGCAGTGGCAGAATGGGCTTTAGCTCTGCAGAATGATGTGTTTGGGCTTTGAGACAAGGACTCGCTTGTTTGCTCCCGACAGTGAAGACATGCTCAGTGGTTGCGAGTTGCACTCTGTGGGGTGAACTTTGCTTTCCGAAGGGCTCGTTTTCTCTTGTCATTGTGTCCTGGTGGTTTTCACTGAATCCCTGCAGATTTCTCTTTGTTGCCTGCAGCAGTGGGCAGGTACAGCCAGCTTGCCAAACTGGCTCACCTGATTGCTGTTTTTTCCACAAGCTACCTTTCTTCCTTGTATTTTTATAAAAGCTGAACTGGAGTGTGAACTTCTGGCTTCTTGCTTGATAAGGCTATCAAAACTGCTGTGTTCCCTTCCTGGTGAAAAGGAGCATAAGGCTCCTTGCCAAGTGCATGGGGAAACAAGCAATATGTGCTATAAAAAGCCTTTCTGCATGGCAGCTTCACATCTTCACCAGCATGTATAAATGCCATTCTAAATTTTTATCTCTATAGGTACCTGCAAAGGTGATGCAGGACCTTTGGGACTGTAAAGACCTCTGGACAACTCCTTTGGCTCTGTGAAGTTGCTGCAGCCTTCAGGTTACCTGGGTAAGCACCAGGAGTTCAGGGTGACCCTCTGCATGGTTGTGTGGTTCTGTGGGGTCCATCCCCACCTCGGGCTGTGGGGAGAGAAGGTGCACCCCATGCTTGACAGGAGGAAAGGCTGTGAGCAAGTGAGATACACAGACCCATCTGAGAGAGAGTTTGTGAAAACTTCCCACGTTCTCTGTGTGTGTGTTATGTTTGCTAAGGGAGGAGTTATTGCCTTGTATGTTGTCTCGGTCAACCTTGTTTTAATTTCTCTTTATCCATAACATAGCAAAGAAAGACTTCATTGTGCTGTGGTTTACTGTTCTAGGCACTTGCTTCAGTGAGTAAAGATTTTGTAATTCTGGGATAAGTAAGCAGTGTGAGCAGTGGAAGACAGAAACATGAGAAACCTGTTGGTGGGGACTTGAGCTTAAGAGGAGAGGAACAGGTATTCTGGCTGTCAGTAGTTTGAAAGGGGAAGATGCCATCTTCTTTGGGCCACAAAACATAAAAATCTCAAGGAACTGGAAACTCAAAAAACCCCCATATATTTTTCAGACCAGGGGCCTGTGATTTTCTGTAGCCATTTGTGGTAACAGGCAGCAAGAGCTTCAGGAGGCTCAGGACTGCCTCCAGCAGCCATTTTAGCACAGCAGCTTCTGCATCAGGCAGGAGTTGACAAAGGCAGGCAGAAGTGCTCGAGTCCCAGCAATGTGCCTGCATGGGCCCCAGGCAGGATGTGTGCTTCCCATGCCACCCACCTCCAGCACTTGTGTAAAGGGTGAGTGGGTGGCCAGGGTGTGACATCACAACACAGCATCTGCTCACATCCTTACACTGCTCCAAAACACCACAGGCTATAAAGCACACAGAAAGCTTGAAGCCATCTCCTAGGGTTTTATCCCTAAAGCCTCCTGGGAAATCACTCAGACTCAGACCTAGTCACATCTGAGATGACAAACATTGAAATGAGTCTCAGATCTGAAGCTCATATTTTTCTTGTTGACACCATTCAAATCTCACTGGTTTTAGGCCAAGTTTTTATAGTTGTTTTCTTGTGGGTTTTTAAAAATCCTTTTTATTATAAATACATCTCTGCAATTCTTTTTGAGAGACTTCAAACAGAAATTTCTTACATGAGTGTGGCAGAAGACAACTGATTTTCAAAATTACCCTCCAAGCCAACCACAGGAAAAAAAAAAAACCCAAACAGGAAGAGAAAACAGAAATGAGTCTTTGTCACATAAACAGGCATGAAGCTGCCATTTATGCTGCAGTTCATGGTTCTTAGGTGAGCCCAGTATGTTCCAGTAGCACTGGATTGATCCAAGTATTATTTGATTAGGAAGCTAGAATTAAGTGGCTACTCCTTAAAAAGTAGCCTAGCAGACTAAACTAAGGGATTTTAATTAAGGCACTTCCTTACAAGGAACAGTGAAGGGCACTGGCAACATGAGCTGCTCAGTGGATCAGCTCCTGAGAGGAGCCAGATCTCTGAAGCATCATCAGCTGGAGGTGCCCTGGTCTGCCATGCAGGCAGGAGTGTTTTGGTGAAGGAGTCCTGGCCCTGTATGCTGCTGTTCTTGCTGTCTCACATGTGGCACAGGCAAGTCTGGTCCTGAGAGAAGCCCTGCAGCAGCTCGTGCCATCCATGCAGACACAATCATGATAGCCCAGAAAGGGGCAGCAGTGCAGAGAGAAGTCCTCTTTCACAGGAGCAAGGAAAGCTGCTGGCATGCACAGATAGGGCCTCTTTCAGGCACGTGGAAATAGAGGACTTCACAAATGTCACAGTCTGCAGGAAGAAGGGTAAAAAAGTTGTATCTGTGGTCTACAGAGCTGTGTACAGGTGATTTGTTGTCAATGGCAGCTAGGCAGGGGTGTCTGGAGAACAGCAAACAGTGCTAACAGGAGATGAATAGATAATCCTCTGAGTCACCATCAGGGCTTATGGGCAGTTGCTGCTTGGTGGGGAGAAGATGAGGAGAGGAAGATTACTGTAAAGGGTGTCAGAGGTTTATGTTTTTCCAGGTGCAGCAAAATGGAGGACATGCTACTTCCTCGGGGATTTGCATTCTCTGTCTCTTCCTTCCTCCCTCCATCTTTGTTCCCTTGCATCACAGCAAATCCAGCAGCCATCTTCAAGTGCCAGTGACTACACCCTGCTACAAGACTTTCAATTCCTCCAACAGCTCCTAAATATCTCGCTCCTCTCACACCCTTATCCTCTCCTGTACCAACTGCTTTCAATGTTCCTCCATTGGGACCTGGACAGAAAGCAGAAGATACTATGGTCTTTATGGTCTGTTTAAAATAATTTAAATAAAAATTTTAAAAAATTTTTAAAAATTTTAAATTTTTCTATTGCTCCAGTGTAGCAAGAGAAGTTTCCCTCTCAAAAAGACCACTAATTTGGGCCTCCTTCCTCTCCACAGTTGCCTGTTATCCTAAGACTTGTAGGATCTTGAAATTTCTACCTCACTGTCAAATCTGGTGGAATTCAATCAACCTGAACAAATCCATGAAGAAGGGGTGACAGACACATAGGGACAGCATAGTTCCATAAATGAAATTACCCTACAAAATTCATCTACAGAAGAACTTACTGCTAGTCATAAAATGAAGAAACTGATTTCATTTGCAAAGAATTTGCAATCTGGCTTTTGTGGTTTTCTGCAGGGGAGACTGATAAAGGTCTGAATTCCAAGAAGGGATGTAGTCAGAATAAAAGAATTAGTCTCCTCCTTTAAATGATGGGAAACATCAAACTGATTAGCCCAGCAGACTTGTACAAGGAAACAATTTTCATATCTGTGCTCAAACAACAATGATACAATCCATTCTTGTAGTACACATCAGCTGAGGATCTCAAAGTGCCTCAGAGCTCATTGAGCACTCTTACCTCTGCTTAAAATGCTCCATCTTTGGAGAGATACACAACAGCTGCTTTGTACAAGAGCTGGCAGGAAATGTGGAAGACATCCATGTTGCATCTTTTCTAAATGGGGATTGATCAATATGCCAAAGGTGATGTTTTATACAGTCAAGAGAAAGGCCTGGGACATGGGTGTCACACTTTGTGGGTTACCTCTCTTGACCTAGCTAGATATGCCTACACATCATTTAGAGTGTACAGAGCAATCTCATGGTGCCCATGAGGATTTGGCAATGTCATGTCACCAGATGGCAGAATTGAGGACTGAAAGCTAGGATTTGGTGGTGGTGACCAAAAGTTTGTCTCCCAGGATGGCTGTTTCATTACCCATGGGACACAATTTGCTGATATCAGTGCACTTCTCAGAGAATTAATGTTCAAATTACCAATGCTGTCACCAAGGTCAGTATAATTAGCTTTCTTGCTGGCTGCTTCAGAAATTAGTCCAAGGGTTGTGTTGAGCCTTTTCCCACTTAAACTCTCATGGTTTAAAATTAAGTCAGACCAAAACCTGGAGAGTCATGGAGGGTGTTGTTCCTGCACCACCCCTAAGAAATGGCTGCTGAAAGAATTTGGAAGTGCAATGACAGGCAGCCACCGATGCTGATTTTCAGCATCCAACCTCAGCCTTGCTCCAGCCATATCCAAGCAGTCACACCTCATGCTCTCTGTGTGTGACTCTCACAGCTACCTTCTGCCTCATGCTGGCCCCCCCGAGGCCCCTGGCACATGCCCACTGCAGGGCTGCTGCTCTGCCTGGCTGGGACCCCCACTGGGGTCAGCCATGGCCTTCTCTGTCCCACCTGCCCTGCAGAACTGCACGGCAGGCACAGAGCAGGGCTGCCCAAGGCAAGGCTCATGCTCCAGCACAATCCCCACCTGCAGCCTTTGCTACCAGCACTCCTGCCCTGCATGACCCCCTACCCCACGTGCACCCCACAGCTACTTCCAATGGCAGTGACAGGGGCTGTGGGCAGCTGGATCAGCATGGTCTTCCCAAAAATAAGCATGCACAGGACTCTATATACTCATGGGTTAAGCTACTGATCTGGCTTTTTTGGTGCTTTTGCGTGAGAATTTTGCTGTTACTGCCCAGGAAAAGTTCCTATCAGCTTAATTTCATACTCCTGACTGTGGCATGTGAATGGCAGTCTCCACAATAGATCACGAAAATGTTGCAACCCTGCTTTTGTCCATCAAAGGGCTTATTTCCTGTGCTACCACATGTGGATGATTGTCTGAGTAGAGCTGGGATCTATTTATACACCTTACAGAACTCATGCTTTAATAGGACTTGGGTTTCCAGTTGTTTGCTTTATTTACTACATCTGGTTTCCAAAGTCCTCTAAGCTCCTGGGTATGCTTTTCCAAAATTTATCCCAGTTGATAGTGCTACACATAAGCCTCTGCATTACCCAAATAACATCTGTGGTTGCTAATTCAATGGCTCCTCAAGTACTCAGGGCTTGAAGTGTTTGCAAGTGATGTTATTTATTCTGTGTCCAGTTTAAACTGCTTGCACATAGCAACTAAAAGAGTTACCTACTCTCTCTGCCTGGGAAAGCTGGCCTTCAAAACCACAGTCTCCTGTGCTGCCAGGCTGTTCATTAACACCTTTGCATTGTTAATGCACTGAGAATGGAGCCCTACAGGAAACAAGTGGTCTCAAAATCTCCCTGTATTCAAAAGAGGGACTCCATGGCTCAGATCCTGCTCCTCCATCACATTTCAGCTCTCTGATTCCCACTTGCAGGTGCTAAAGCTCAAGGCTGGGTCCACAATTGGTAGTCAGCAACTGTAGAACGCAGGAGAAATAGTCAGGGCGAGATTTGGAGAACACAGATATAATGGTGCAAACTGATACCTGAAATGAAGCCTCCATACCAGGAAAACTTGAAAAACAAGGGCTAAATGCAGCCCTTGCTGACAGACATCATGGTGAATGAGTTATGGTCACCCAGAAGGCCACTCACAAGTCAACCAGCAGGTGCCCACAGTCCTGTTAATGCATTTCATAAAGAAAGGACCTCAGCTCCTTTTTTAAAGGAACAATAAATTTGATAATAACATTTTTTAAAGAGGAAATTTGGAGTGGCACAGCTAGTGATGCAATGAAGAGAAAACCATCAGCTGTGACAAATTACTCTGCTGCAGAAAGCCCATTGATGAATAGCTCTCCTTGCAGATAAATTCCTTTATCGATCCCTGACACTCATGTAGTGGCTTCCCCCGCTCCCGCTCCCATTTCATACATGTTTCCATAGCATTCTTCTTTTCCCTCCCAGTGCCCTCTGTCTTGTGTTGAAAACATCTACATGTAAAGTGGACTGTTAAATAAAATCTGGGGCTCTCTGGAGTCACTACACCAAATTACAAATGATGAGAACTGATGGTATGAAATGAATAACCTCTGCAAACGGCATGATGTACTAGCCTGTTTGCTGCATTACTCAGACACATGCTTCAGTTCAGCAAAGTGCTGCCAAAATTCTGACCACACCCAGAAAGAAACATGAAAATATTCCTCCCAGGAAAACAGAAAGCTTATTTTAGTTAATTTTTGAAAAGAGATGGTAGCCAGCTAACTGGATTTGACACAGAAAGAGAAAAAGAAAGCAGTATAGCCCTCCTTCCTCAGAAACGAATTGTAAATTATTCAAAGAGTTTTTTAATTATTGGGCTGTTACAAAAATGCAGACAAATGCTGGATGTGTGCAAGACATACAAGTCTGTGTGTGAATTTAGGGGTAAAAGTATGCATAGATTCTAGACAAGCACATTGCATATCATTAATGTCCCCTTTGAAGGTTTCAGAATATCAGAAGGTTAAAAAAATAGAAAGAAAAAACATCCCTCTTAGGTCAAACACAGGCCTGGCACAGGCTTGGGCAGCCCTCTGTCCTGAGTCAGAGAGTCACCTAACAGATGCTTTGTAAAGATTATAAGAAAGCAAATACAGAGCAATCCTACACTTCCACAGTCAAGCAGGCACTGTGGGGACTTTCTAAGCTGGAGGCTACATCTGGAGCCTGATTTTTAATAGCCACAGAGATGCCTACTGCTCAGGTGGTCTCTCTCTGCATGCTGGGGAAGTTTGCCTTGTAAAAAGAAGAGAGGAACAGCCCCAGGGACTGCTCTGGGCTGATGCAGAAACAGCTACCACCTGCCCCTGCTCCTCCAGGGAGCCCCAGCTTCAGGGCATAATCAGTCCTGGGTTCCTTTGCTGAGAGAGCCAACAAAAGTTATTATCATTAATATAAATTGTGGTGATGGACTCCCTAATTCTGTTCAGAGAGGTTATTACACAGCTATTACACTGCAACAAAATGCGACCACTACTGATCTGGGCTGGTTTGAATTAATGATCCAGAAATGAAAGACTCTATATCCTATTAACAGTCTGCCAAACAATGCCAAAGCCCATTACTTTGGTTTATTTGTAACCCGTCAGGAAGGACCCAATGCAAATCCAGATCTGGAGTCAATCCAGAGAAACTCCAAAGGCATCCCTACAGTCTCTGCCACAGGGCAAAGCAGCGACTGCCTGGGCTCACCCAGCAGTGGGGAAACACCCATTTTCATGGTCTTTTGTTCGCAAAGATGCATGTGAGAGGGCAATGATGGAAAGTGACTGGGGAGACATGAAGAGGGACTTGGACCCCCACTTTGCAAAAGCCATCTGCTGCACCAGAGCTGCAAGCTGTACATGCAAGACAATTACCTTCAATCTCAGCTCTGGTCAGTGCATGACCTTGTTTTGTACTTAGCAGGTTGCAGCTGGCAAAAGGGGGGGTGTGTTTGGCAATGGCAGGGGTGCAGGCCCTGGTGTGCACTGTGGGGACAGGTCCAAGTGGGAACACCCCATCGCCTGCAACTTGCACCCCCTCTCCCTGCAGATCAATTTGAGCCAGTAGGACCCTTCAGCTGGCACAGGGCCACCACAACAGGACCGTCCCACAGTGTGTTTCAACCCAGCTCCCTACCCTACCACCCACACAGCTGTTGGTGCACGGAGTGAAACTTTGGTACCACAGTGATAAGTTTATGTTATTATGTTAATTCAAGCAATAAAGTGATAAGGGAATACCAAGAATACTGCACTGGGAACGAGTTCTGATTGGGCCATATGCTGGTCTTGGCAGCTTGATGCTAGTGATTGCCTATGAAATAGCCCAGGCAGGTTGTGTGCCAGGCTGGCAGCCCGGTCATGTGCAGCACTGCAGGTTTTCCTGTCAGCTTACTGCTGGAGACTGTGAGTAAGGAGAGGCATACCAGTGCACTGAGACAATCTGCAAGAAACAAATCACCCCTTCCCTCCCCAGCGTTCCCACCTGATGTGAAAGGAGAAGGAGAAGCAGGAGAAAAGGCAGCCTTTCCCCCAGACCCCCTGCATCCTCCGCTTCTGAATGAGCTGATGCAACAGCATCACCACCTCGGCAACTGACTGCAGCCTTGATCCAGTCCAGACTTTCTGCAGATCCCTACTGGAAGGAAGCCATTTTTCTTAAGTGTATTTCCAAGAAACAGTTGACAGGCTTGGCACAGCTATTCCTGGAAATGTTCAATAGGTCATCTTCTGGAAGAGAGTGCTGACTGATGGAATTGAACAGACCTTGTTCTGCATGTCGTGCGCCGCTCGCTCCCTCTCTCGCCATGTCATGGCATTTGCCTTTGCTCTGTGCCTGGGTCCCCTTCTGCCATGGCCTCCCCACCCACCAGCTTCAGCAGCACACCAGCCTGTGCCCAACCTGCTCTGCACTGAAGTGGCCGCAGGATTCGGTCTGCTGGGAACCGTGTTTCCCTCCTGGCAGCACTGCCGTGGCTGTCCTGTGCTGCCAGAACAATTGCTGCGTGAAGACAAATGCCCCCAGCTACCCCCTCTGCACACAGACACCGGTGCCCTGAAATCCTGTGCACGTACAGGGACAGGCGTGTGCGTGGCAGTCAGGAGCATGGGGACATGGGCTGTCCAACTCTGCTGTCCCTGCTTGTCCCTGGCTGAGGCCTATGCCAGAGATGGGCTTTTAGCTTTTGCATCATGCTGTTGTTTGCCAGCAGTGAGGAAGCTCAGGGTGAAGTCATGCTAAGAAAAAGTTGCTTAAGGTGAGGCACTCTGGTAAGTGAAAAGCCCAAGATACATGCTGGGTGATTTCTTCTGAGCTTCTTCTGTGTTCACCTGTTTCTGATAATTGCCATGAAAGTTCTATTCCCTTCACTGGTTTTGGGGCGGATTCTGGCATCTCTTGCTAACTGAGGAAAAGGTCTTGGACAGTGATCACGGCCCAACCTGAGCCAGGGCAGGTCAGGATGTCATGCTGGAACTCCCACCCAGGGTGAAGAAATGCTGCCATGTACCAGGACACCCTCACTGGTGGCACTGGGGATGGTGTGGGAGCAGGGACAGTCATTCAACCTCCCCAACCTCTGCTTACCAGTCTTGGCATGTAGAGACTGCCAAGGATTGTGCCCTCAGGGCACCAATCAGAGAGGAAAGTTGCTTCATTTCAGAAAGCACTTAAGTTTGCCCCATGTAGAGTGCCACAGCCTGGCTCTGCAGTGTCCCAACCAGCCTGGTTGCAGATGAGGGACAGTTCAGGACCCCACTGTATCTCATCTTCAGGGTCAGGTTTGCCCTTCTGCCCACAATACATATTTTATATCCATGTTCAGAGAGATTTAGCATGGCTGGATGCTTTTAATTTTGGCCTAGATAGCTCCTTATCTTGCTGAAGGATCTTTGCTTCTGTAACAGCACAACCCAGAAGGCATGTGCTGATACCATCAACAGCAGCCATGTAATGCCCCCTGTCCCATGAGAGGAGCAAGAGTGGGGCTCTTCTTCATGTCCATCCTCAATACTTTGGGATGGATAAAGCCCTGGAAGGACACCCTAGGTGTTTAACCAGGATGTGGCGCAAAGACCTGCCCTTACCTCTGCATTTGGGCTGTGGTGATTCTTCAGGGTAGATACCTTTTTTCTTTCTCTTCTACAGTCTGTGAATGCAGCTGTTCATTAAAATTATTTTTAAACAATGCTTTGCAGTTTCTATGTTGTCCCACTTCAATGTTATCCACAAATAATGTACTTCCACTACGACAGGAGTTAAATTTCATCTGTATCTGTAAAAACATCAAGACAAAACACACTCTGTCTAAACAGTTGCCAGAGCAGATCCACTGAGTCCTCAGGCAGAGGCTCAGAGAAGCTATTCCTTTCTCCCTTTCACATGGTGGATACATTGCACTGCTGCTTTATTTCCTCCTTATTGCCATGTCCTTGATCCCCAGTGGCCCAGAGCTCATCTTCTCTAGCCTGTGGGTTCCTAGAAGTAGTTTAGCATACAACTGTAGAGGTATTTTAAGACAGAAAAAATGAGGATTGGAAGGTACTCCTTTGTGGTAGCAATGGAAACGGGTGAAAATGCAGCGGAGACTTGTTTCCCGTGCCTCTGGAGCAACCCCACTTCACACCTTCCTGCTCATTCTTAGATGCTGCAAGTCTTCCCTGTTTGAAAAATCTAAAGAATTTTTTGAAGGAGCCAGTAAAATCCCTGCCCCTGTTTCCTGGTGAGCGGTGCAAGGGGGGCTACCCTGAGCTCCCAGCCACCAGGGCACCGAGGCCACAGACTTCAAACTAGAAGCCCATGAAAGAGAGCCATAACACTCATGGTCACCCCACTGCAAACACAAGAACAAAGACTGAAGTGTAGCCCAAAACAATGACTGTCCCCAGAGCTGAGGGAAGGTATGAAATGAAAGGTTCATTTCAGAGAAACTCTTTCAAAGGGATGATGCTGTAACCCTTCTGAGTAGAGAACAGGAATGTGCCTTTACTCTTTAGGTTTTGCTCTCCAACTCCAAAGCGTGGGACTGAGGAACACTTCTCCCATAAACGCCCTCTTATGCGTGGGTGCAGTTGCCTGCTGCAACATGTCCCTTGGGATGGGAGCCATGCCCATGGCTTCCCTCCCCCACTTCCCTTGCCCCAGATCCCATGGGTCTTCTCAGCCACTGATGGGAACCAGAGGCATGGACACACTGTAGACCTATTGCTGCATTTCTTTAAATTGAGCTCACTGTGGAGTGCACCTGCTCTGCCACATTGGCAAAGCTGTGTTTTTCCAAATCTGTACCTTCTAGTGCTTTTTTAGAGGCCTTAATAAACACCTCAAATCATCATTTGTTACTGACTTAATTACTGGTTGTCACCATTCAGCAAGTATTTCAAACAGCTGACAGTGACAAACACCCTGTCATGAGCAGTATGCAAGAGGAACTCTTGAAAAAAGAAAAAGATCTGTAAGATAAAGGAGGAGTCATTCAAAGTCGCACTTTTTTGGGGTCCTTGCCTCCTAGGGGGTGGACATACAGAAAAACGTGCAAAAGTCTTTTATCCAGCATGCATTCATTCATTCATTCATTCTTAAAAGGCTTCTCAAAGACTCTGTAATTTTCAGGAGCTCATGGATGCCAGCAGGAGCAGCTGCCAAGCCTTCCTCAGGATCTGGGGTGGCAGTGGAGGCTGCAATTCCATGGTCCTCCATTCTAGTACAGTGTTGAGCAGTGGGAGGGCCTCCTAGAAGAGGAGGCTTTGCAGAGCTGTGTCCAGTTGAAGAACACACCTTTTGCCTGATTCTCTGGAGACCACTTTTCATTATGTAGGACTTGCTGAGTCAGCAGGAGAAGCCATTTATGGCTAAATGCAAGTAGGTCAGGGTGAGAGTGAAGGGGTATAGCAGAAGGGGACAAGTTGTGGGTTTTTGAGTAACTGCAGGAGAACTCATAGTCCTCTAGTGGAAAAAGAAATCCTAGCCTACAGTTTGGGGCAGGATTCACATGGAAGATTTCTCTTTTAAATCATACAGTGTTATTAATAGAATGTCCTTCCTTAAACCTAGATTCCCTATAGCTTGGTGTCTGCTGATGGGCAGCTAACAGTCAGTGTTGCTTTGTCATTGTGTTCAGAGCTGTGGTTTTTTAGAAGCCGTTTAGAAACAGCTCTTCCATTTTCCTTGCCTGTGCATCTCTTCAGTATCTGGCCAGCTTGTGGCTGATAGTTCTCAGTGACTCACAGATAAAACCTATTAAAAAAACCCAAAAACCCTGAGCAGTGATGCACCAGATGTGCAGTGAAATTTTAAAAACATGCTATGACTTTTTAGGAATACATGCAATTAATATTAAACAGATGCCTGAAGTTTCCTGCACAGCTGTTTCTCTATTATGTGTCACGACTTTTAATGGCACTGAGGTGAGGCATACAGAGATGAGGAAAAGCAAGCCTATTACAAATTCAAACTTTTAAAATTCTAGCAACAAAGGGTATGGGGGGGCTGGTGGGGGGAAAAGCCAAGACACTGAACCTCTCACAAGGCACGAAATGGAACACATTTGCTTGGGAGTCCTGCAAAGCAAACAGTCAAATATCTTGCTCAAGGTAACATACACGATCTACTGCTGGGCAATTTATCACCTTTGCTGGGCACCCTCGCCTTTGCTGGTTTCCTCCAAAAGATCTATTTTTGTAGCAGGGATCCACTCTGTGTTTTTACACAGCTGGGACTAGAACTCAATTACAAGGCTGCATTTTGTTCCAGAATTCCTCTTGCTGTGCATGAACTGTTTAGACAAACAGAGTAGGTATTTTTCCAAGGAAGCTTGTCTACCAAGTTTCAATTTCCTTTTATTGGATACATGAACCCTTTATTCCCCTCAGAAAGGCCTCCCCAAAATTCACCTTGTCAGGACGTCCATGGCTGGTGAGATGGCAGCATTACTTCAGCAGCCAGAAGCATCAGGAGCTGAAAACACCTTGTCTCAAAAATTGGGGCTTCGGGCACCCATTGATTTGCCACAAGGGATGGGATCCATCCCAATTAATGTACACCCCTACAGCTGATCTGGACATCAATTATAGTCACTTGGGTGTGAATTCATCTCATCCTAGAAAAAAAGCATGAGAAAAGGTAGATAATTGCATCCAAAAGGCGCCACCTTCTTTCCCTTTACTATAAAAGTATGTGATAGCTCTGATGTAGGTGCCACTATGGGAGATGTCTAAAGTTAGGTGAATCCTTTGGCTTTCTAATATTAAATTTTTGGCCAAAGCTAGTCATCTCTACTCCTTCAACAGTCGGTGGAAAAGAGATCCTTCTAGAAGATGTCACCCACTTCTGCCTGACAGGTGGGCTGAACTGCTTGCCAGCAGTGCCCATCTTCATTTTGCTGTACATAGAAGTGTAGCAGACACGCCTGATCATTAGCTGGTGAAAGTCAGCAGGGATGATGTCAGGCCTCCATCTTGTAGGGTTTCTTTTCTTCAGGCTCACATCCTCCTCATTCATGACCTCAGTAAGGCCTCAGCTCATCTTTTGGCTGGCACGGTGCAAATGTGTCAGTACTTCTGCGTTTCCTTGTGTATCTTTTCTGGCTCCAGGGTTAAGCAGCTACAGTGACACAGGAAAGCCCCTGGATGATAAGTTGCAGTTCCAAACTGGGTACTCCCTGGTCCCTTACAGAGAGGGTGCAGTTACCCCTCCCCACCCACTGCTGTCCCTCCCACAGGGATCTCCTGTGGCCCCAGATCTCTCCAGCAACAGCTGCTGTCACTCCCTGTGTCATTCCAGAGGCTTGTTATAGTTCTGATATTTGCTTTCTCACTATTCATCATGCCTTCTACAGAGAGTCACAGCCAGTTTATCAGTTACCAGGAGCATGCTTTCTGGGCTGAAAAGCAATTTCCTTTTCTTCTCTTATTGCAGGAGCCTAAAGAGAGTTTGATTTATGCCATCAGTTTTAGATTTAAAAATCTTCAGCTTCACCTAGGTACATTTCCTGGAGATCAGCAATGCTTAGTATAGTGAGCATTTAGTAATGCTTAACAGATGAGCAATTCTGTTATGCCATAGGATCATCTCTTATACATTAGGTCTGGATTTTTCCTACCATATTAGTTATAGCCACTGTCAAACAGTGTCATTCTTCTTTTCTTCTTTCTCATACCAAGCTTATGATTCCAGGAGAGGTCACAGCAGTGAATGTGGCAACTCTGCAGTTGCCTCTTCTGATCAGCTTCACTTCCGGTTTGCTTTTGTGCAGCACTCCTACTTTGTTGCTGCAATAGCCCTTAAAAAACATAAGTGTTCACCAACACACTCATGGCATTGAGGAATGTCTGCCAGGGGAAGTGCATTCACCACTGCAGAGATGGCTTAAACGCAACTGTTGCTGGATTTCTGCTGGGCTTGTCAGAAGTAAGAGCCACTGTGTCTCACCCTGAGGGTTTACCCCAGCCCACGCTGTCCATGGTGGGGGAGGCACAGTGGTACTGGCCATGGGCATGCATCAGGGCCAGCTTGGGCATATAGCAAAGAGGCACCAAGAGAAATGAGCAGGAACACAGGCCTCTGTACTGGGCCCAGAATTCCTCCCTTACTTTCTTCCAAGTTTGGAACAGGCTGCCCAGGGAGGTGGTAGATGCCCCAATCCATTCAAGGCCAGGTTGGACAGGTCTCTGAGCAAGCTGGTATAATTGTTTCCCTGCTCATTGCAACGGGCTGGACTAGATGGCCTTTAAAGGTCTCTTCAACCTAAACAATTCCACGATTCTATGATTTTTTAAAACTTCAGAGAACAACCTGCATTTCTAAGATGGGACAGTTGAGAGAGGTTTAGAAGCAGCTGATACTTCTGTTGAATTAATTTGGTTCCCAAAGAACCAGCTATTTTGCTTGCCAATGTCTTGAAGCAAGGCTGTGCTTTGACTCACAGCCCCATCTCAGAGCTGGGCAAACCCCTAACAGCCTCAGACCAGGAAGCAGGTTTCTCAAGCCAATGGAGCCTTGACACCCTCCAGCTGCACCAGAACTGAACCAAAGAGCTCTTGGGCTCTTGGAGCTTGGGCATTTAAACCTGTCCCCAACCAATGGCCTGACAGCCATCAGGAGCACTTGGATGGGATGACCAAGACCCATCATCTAGCCCTACATGGTGCATGTCCTGACACTGGCAGAGCACTCCTGTCCCCTGTGTGGCAGGGCAGTGGTGGCCATGCACCCCTTGGCCACTGCTGGGCGAGCGGCAGCCGTGGTCAGAAGCATTTGATGTCTGCTGTGCTTGGCCAGGTGCCTGCTGCTGCTTCTCTGCGGTGATGGCTCTGCTCCAGTCACTCATGGCTTGTCACCTTGCTGGGATGCACGCCTTGTGGGATTAGCTTTTGGAAATCACAGCTCGGTGCCCTGTGAGCAATGTCCCTTCTAGGAAAGCATGTTAAACCCGGAGCCATCCTGTCAGCTGGATTTCAGCATGAAATCTGATGTGTTGGTAGTGCCTGCCTAGGAAGAGGAAAAAAGAGAAAGAAAAATCCTACTTTCTGTGGCACATGATGGCATCTAAGGACAGGGGACCAGCAGGCAGGGACCTGGGGCAGCACTGGGAAAGAGCCCTCTGGGAGCTCTGAAGCATATTCCCTCCTCTCCTGACCCCTTTATTCCTGTCCTCTACGTGCTTACGCACAAACGTCCCTCTCTGACCTGCTTGCTATTCCCTGGCTTTACCAGATGCACAACAGCTGACTCACCAGAAGCCCAAGCTGACATGGAAGCAGGGAAACCAACAATCCATCACAGGGAGCCCAGTCTGCAGCTGAAACTGAGAAATCACAGACCTCAAATTCACAGCCAACTGGTCAGCCAGACTCAGGGCTTAGTTTCCAGTGTGATTTTCTCCAGATCTTTGTTGATACTCTTGCCTGCTGAGATTATGTGGCTCTTGCGTTAGACAACTAGTTTCAGGGGTTTAGGGGATTTATTTTTTTTCAGAGAGGGACCCACATATTTGGTGGTGGATGAGAAAACCTAAGTGTATTGCAAGGAGGTAAACCTCTTGTTGCCTCTTCAAGGCCCATGCTGGCATGCTTTGTACCATGACTGAGAAGCACAGCCATGCCCCTCAGAGCTCCCTCTGCTCTGCAGAGGTTTCTGGGACTCCCCCTGCTTGCTGTGCAATGGCTGCTTGCTTCGGTGGCAACCCTGAGTGTGCACAATCTCGGGTTTACTACGCCTTCATCGAACTTTGCTCACCAAAAGTCAGCATCACTCTACAAGCTGCAGTCTGAAGTGGTTTCTCAAATGTCACAAAGTCAGGACCAGCAATGGAGAGGCAAGAATATGTAATTATTGGGGCCCATTTCACATGCAGACATCAGACCCAATGCTACAGAGAGCTCAGTGAGAGGCAAGTAAAATTCCTTCAGAAGGTTTGGTTTCCCAGGTCTCTTTGTGGCTTGTTTATTAATCCTGAGATTTTTCTCAGAAGTCTTTATTATCCAGAACAGGGTGTGTGCTGTTCGCATGCTGCTTCTTGGAAATTACTGGGAGGCAACTTACTGGGAGGTAATTCTAGATGGGAATCTGAACAAAAGGTGTTGCTTAAGCATTTCGAAGAATAATTGAGCACTTGCTATGCAGTTTTTTTAATAACCTGAAAGATGGATCCTTATCAGAAGTCTCCACATGCTCTAGTTACTCAACTGCTTTCTTATTTAAATAAAGTCTATCAAATATGTCCATGAAAATAAAGTACTTCATGAAAGGCAGTTTCACCAAAGTGTGCCTGCTCTAGATAATTAAATTAAATGCTGTATTTTCCTGCTAGTATGTCTTTATATCCTTTTTTGTTACAGGGCTGCTGTGAGCCTGTTGGACTTTCAAGGGCAATGACTGTGCCATGATTCCCAAGCACTATTCCTGTTAAGATGCCATGGAGGCAAATGTGGTTGTTGGCTCATCCAGACTGGTCTTAACCAAGTGGAAACACTCCCAGCCCCTTCCTGGAGTGGGAAAAGTATCACTGATGGGGAAAGAGTCACTAAAAATTCAAAATAAACATTGAAAGAGTGTAAGAGTCTCTGTGTGCCTGCTTCCTAGAGAATGATGTTCAGTGTGCATACAAAAAAACCCCAAAACAGCCCACTCTAGTTTGCAAGGATAACTGAATGATTCTCTCCGGGATAATCCAAAATTAGTGGTACAAAGACAGACAAGTATAATAAATAACAATAAAATAGCTAATGATTGAAATCACAGTGAACAATGACAGGCAGAAGTCACAGGTAGTAGAATGCACATTTTCAAAGTCAGAAGGGTTAATATTTGAGGCCCACACCTGAGCTGCATGACACTGGGCAGGCTTACTTAATGCTGCCAAATAACCAAGTGCAAGTATCCCAACTGCAGGGAAAAATTCCCTCTACCAGCACAGAACCCAAACCAGAGAGGAAATGTTGAACCAATTCTGAATCTAAGAAAAAGCAAGATATTGTTAACCAAAAATAAAGCCTGCCTCAGGAAATACATCTTCAGCTAGGAATACTGCTGATGGGAGCTGCACTCGAGCAGTGCTCTCAGCTAAAGTGTTGTCCTAACCTGCCCTGGGCCTGTTCATGGAGGTGACTGTCATGCAGAAACAGGACCTTGGGCAGTTAAATGTTATGCCCAGGCACACATTGCTCAGGACAGCCCTCACAAGAGAGAGAAATAACTCGCCAGCCAGTGAGCATATGCTGCAAGGGGCTGTTAAGGAGTTCTCTGTGCATCCTCTCCAAGTGAAGGAGCTTCCTGTTGGTATGGTGAAGGTCTGGCTGTCATCCTGAGGACCCACTGGCCTCTCTGCACAAATCTCAGCAGCCACAGCAAAGCACAACACCTGCTCTGCCCCAGCATCTAATGGGTTTGTCTCTCTGATGGCCTGAGGCCAGTTCAAGTACTTGGCTCATTTGATCCCACCCGCCCTTTCCTAAACCTGATAGCAAGAGCTGGTTCTGTGTGAGTCAGATGTGAAAGTTGTAAAGAAAGAATAAAGAAAACCCACAGACTTCTATTACATTGTACTTCTTTTGGGTCAGCAGTGGCTTTGCAATGCTGAACTCAAGGTGGAAAACTCCACGAATGTATTAATGATCTCCTGAGACATGAAATCCCAAGTTTTACAGAATTAATCTCATTCCAAAATTCAAAATTATCTTGGTTTTGGAGACTTACCAATATCCTTTGCTGAATGGCTTCACTCATCTGGGTTTTTTCCTTTTTCAAGTGAATAGTGCACAAGTGGCAGTGAAAAGAGGACCCCATAGCCTAGAATGCTTACCAGATCCAGAATAATCCCTTTCCTTTTAATTGCCCCAAATCCAAAAAGACTGTCTTTTCAAAAGGAGGTAGTAAAAGTACCATGCTTCAGCAGGTTCCAATTAAAGAAGGCCTAATCCAGAGCACATTGAAGTTAATAAGAGACTTTTTGTCTCTTTGCTGTTGGGGCTTGGACCAGACATCAGTGTCCAAAATGGTACCTGTAACACCTACAGATGTTTTAATGCAGTCTCTTCCTGCAGAAGGCACAGGAATATTCCTGTGCCATCATCAGCTCTACCCACCCGTTTCAAAGGGAAATTGCAATTAATCTTTTTTCACAACTAAAATGCTAGGTTCAGAAGTGAATTCTGCTAAAACACATACTTGTTTTTTAATCTGCTTATTTTTGTTTCTGGCAAATGTTCATTTTTCTCAGGTAATAAGTTAAAAAAGGCACTGCATTCAGGGGGGAAAAAAGCCAAATCACTGGATTTATTTTTATATCTTAGGTGACAGTAAGACCCCTTGAAAGTTAAAATTATTTTCATTTAGTGAAATTCGGACAAAGCTTTTGAATATTCATTGTAAACAAAGGTTTTATTCACTGTAGACAAAGGTTTTATGCACTGTCCTTTTAGCTCTACTTATACTACATCTTGACATTGGTCTATGTCTAGGGAGAATATGGAAGCTTATAAACAGATTAGCTCTCAGAGACTGTTTTCATTTCCAATAAGAAACAAAATTGGCAGCATGACCACATTTAGCATGAGATGAGAATGCCTTTTATTTTCTTTGAATATAATATGACATTGTTTATTTTTCCAGACTTTTGCAAAGTGTTTTATTCCATAGATCAATGACTGTCATAAAATATGACTTCAGATGGAAATTTCCACCACTACATCTGGGAGAAGTAGCTCACAAATGACTGCATTTTCATTTTACACTTCAGCCACTCTTAAATGCTGACAGTCTGACATGATTTTACCCTGAGAAGATACTTCCTCTTTGATCATTCATACATCTTATGCAGGTGAGAATTAGGGCTCTTAGGCCTTGCCTACTGCCATGCTAAGGGTCCACCTATACTTCCAGAGTATAAAACAGCTTTTATAGAACTTATTTACCACTTAGGAGAGTTAAATGGGATGCCAGGGTCCGCTCTGGAGACTGAGGAAGAAAATCATTGATGACTTCTTCCAAAGACTGCAAGTTATGCCATCTGTTTCAGTGGAAGGTCCAGCAGTGGCCACCTTTATGCTTCCCTATCTCGGAATTCCTAAACTCTGCCACAAATAAGCAGACACCAATAATACCAGTTTTACTAGTGAGGATTTTTCTACATTGGCTAAGAGAGCTAAACATATCAGAGAGAAGTTTCTGCTGGCTCACCTTTGCCAAACTCATGTGGCAGCCCAAAGCCAGAAGTGGCCGCGCACCTCACCGCAAGCGTTGGAGCTGGAGCTCCCCTGGAAGTCACCCTGCCCCCTGCACCACTCCTGGGAGAACAGTGGGCAGAGAGGACAGGAGCCCCTGTGCAAGCCCCCTGGCACCACCCAAACTTTGGCACAAGGGAGTTTGAAGCAAAGGGAGAGATGGGGAAACTCACTGAGTTACCTCAGTCATGAACAACACTCAAGTCACAGGCTGGTCTACGAGATTTAAATAAATAACATTTGTTCCTAAATTAGCAGGAAAGAACAAACATTTTAATATCTTTTGAGTGTTCTAAGAGAGAATAAAAGGCCTTGCTATACATGTGAAGAATTAAATTGTGTTAATTGCATCCTTGTGCAAAATAAAGCATTACATACAGAAGAAAAATATTTTTAAGTGAATGGAAAAATCCACTGGTTTAAAAGAATACTACTGTCAGTTAAATGTATTCCTGCATTTGTGTAGTGCAAAAACAAGTTTAATAAAAATGAAGAGTCTAATAGGAACATTTCCATGAATTTAAAAATAACAGCAATGGAAACAATCTCATAAAACAAGTAAACCTCTCCCTTCAATATTTGCAACTCAAGTATTACAGGATTCATTTAGGCCTTGGGAAAGTGAAAACAACTATATATGATGAATTATATGCTTTGATCGACAATACAAGAGGCCAGGTTTTATAATCTTTGTCTAGCTGTGGCTCCTGTAATTTCAGTACCATGTCCAAGGGTTGCAGCATTTAGCCCACCTAAAGAAGGTGGAGAAATTACCTGATGTGATACTCACCCATCAGGTTTCCAGTGGCCCCTAGGAGATACTCAGAAGGATACCTGGCTTGAAAGGAAGTCTTACTTGGCTTGAAACTTGATATCTACTGAAAGCTGTTTTCTTAACCATAAAAAAGACTCTAAGTATATTAGTTATGGATAACCTGACATTGGCCAACCATATCACGGGCTGCATCAAAAGAAGCGTGGCAAGTGAGTCCAGGGAGGTGATTCTCTATCTCTTCTGCACTCCCATGGAACCCCACCTGGAGTGCTGCTAACAGCTCTGGAGTCCTCCCACAGGAAGGACACAAAAGTGCTGTAGTGGGTCCAGAGAAGGGCCATCAAGAGGACCAAAAGGCTGGAGCATCTTTCCAATGAGGAAAGGCTGCGACAGTTGCGGCTGTTCAGCCTGGAGAAGAGAAGGCTATGGGGAGACCTTATAGCACCTTCCAGTACCTAAAAGGGGCCTAAAAGAAAGCTGGAGAGGGACTTTTTATAAGGGCATGTAGAGATAGGACAAGGAGGAGTGGCTTCAAACTGAAAGAGGGTAGGTTTAGATTAAATATTAGGGAGAAACTATGAGGGTGATGAGGCACTGGAACAGATTGCTGAGACATGTTTGGATACCTCATTCCATTCTGGAAGTGTGCAAGGCCAGGTTGGATGGGGCTTTGAGCAAACTGATGTACTGAAAAGTGCCCATGGCAGGGGTGTTGGATCTAGATGATCCTGGAGGTACTTTTCAACCCAAGCAATTATATGATTTCACGAAATGAAGAACATGAAATGCAAAGTTCACCCAGAGAAGAAGGTACCAGCATCCCTTGACTGTGCCAATTACATTGTTTTACCACCCAGCCTGGTGTCCTCCTTGGAGCACTGTGCTCATTCTGGGTTAACTGGCAATGAACTGCCTTGAAGACCAATCTGTGTTCAGACTTGCTCCATGTTGGTTCAGAACAAGATAAGGTATTTGCATTTATGATACTGGGAGTCAACTTCTTCCTCTAACTCACATTTTCAGTAGTTTCTCCTGTCAACCATCTCTAGCTTTTTTCCCTCCAAACTGCTGCCAGGGAGACTGCTTTGCCTCTCTTCTATAATCTCACAGTCAGAGTTGCTTCGGAGTCCTCATCCCCCTCCCTGTGCTGGGCTGTGCTCATATGAATTTGCCAAATGTCTGTACATCTGGGATGGTTTCCACCTAAAAAAGAACATGTTGGCATTAAAGCATTGTGAAACAAAAAAGAATAAATAAATCCCAAACCCTTAACTGATTTACCTTTTTTAACTGGAATTTGTTGATAGACTTAAACTCTGGAAGTAGGATATGAATAGATAAGATCTGAATAGGATGAGTTAAGATCTGAGTGAGCTGTAACAGTATCACAATTTACTGAGGGTCAGAACTGTATCAGAAGACTAAAAACAAAATTTTACCAGATTACTTCAGAACCTGCAGGAGCCAGATCCTGCCAGGATATTTTTTTCTGTTTCCATGTTTCTAAAAACCAAGGCATATAGGATTTCTTTAAAATTTCTTTGTTTTTTCTAATTTCTCATGTCTTTCAAAATTTGGGTATAAAAATAACAAATTTTAAAAAATAAAAAGCAGTAAAGTTCATTCTTGCCCCAATAAAGACTTCAGACAAGGCTGTTAAACCATTAAATTAGGCAGAGCAAATTCTGCAGGATGGGAAGTTCTTTGGCAATGACTCCATAGATGAAACAGTCTAAAGTAACTTGTTCATAAATAGACTTAGAAACTCAGCATTGAAACTCTGTTCTTCATTTACTGTACAGCAAACTGCTCAGGGAGAATTAAAATATATCCTGCCTTTTATCATTAGGCTTCAGAAAGCACCTGGTCACTTCCACTGCTTTTGGGTATCCTGCAGACTGATCCCCACTTGCTTGGTCAGCAAAAACTTCAGTATTTTTTTCCAGCAGGAATAAAATCTCCATGACAGAAGGAAAGGAGAAGAGCACAAGCTTTACTATTCTTCTGCATGAAATCTTATCTTCATTGGTGGTACAATTACACTGGCAAAGGACTGAGGACAGCAGTGTCAAAGCTGCCCCCACTAGGTGCAGAAAAGCTGGCAGATAGCAAATGAGCCTGGTGGATGGCTGGAGGGAAGCTGGACAGAGAGCACTGGGAAGTTCATCTTGACCAGAAAGGATGTGCAAAATTCACTACCCTGTTGGGCGTGCAGTGGTCAGAGCAATGCGCCTATGGATGCTTGGCCTCACCATGAAACAAGATTGCCTGGATGCAGAGCACAGTTCAAAGACTCAGCAGGCAGCAGATTGTCTCCCAGTTTATTAGCATGGACAAACATGGACAACTTAGGAGTTGTCTCCTTTTTTAGGCTGCTTCTTGCTCAGTTTGCCTGGTTTTGCCTACTTCTGGTCACTTTTCTACTGTGTGTCTTCCCTGAGAACTCCCCACCTGTGATATGGCACACGTGCACAGGGCCTGTCTGCAGAAACCAGCACCCATTAAATAATAATGGCACAAACGCTCCTGCTACTTCCACTTAGGGTCGTTTTCAAAGGCAGACCAATGTGGCAGCCATCTATCCCAGCAAGAAACTGTATGTGCTGAAACTTTTATAAATGTGAAATTAGCCACCTGCAATAACTGTTGTAAAATTTTTAAATTAGTAACGGTGATTAGTCTCATTTCTTGCTGGGATATCAGGGAACTAGCATGAAACAGCAGTAAAAAGGCTCCTACATAGTCCAGAAAGTTAGTTAAACCAAGTCTTCCTCCTTTAGTGAAATCTAAAACCTTGCTGAACTCACTGCAGGCCCGCCTACTTGCAAGAACTTTGTCACCCTATATCCCCACTGGAATAGCACAAAAAAGAACAGGAAAGAGTGATCTATTTTTTAATGCCTGCTAAAAATTAATCTGGCATGAAAAGAATTACAAGTCACAAGATGCCACAGAAAACTGGAATGTTTAAGCTTAATAAATCACAGTTCCCCATCCCATTTTTTTCTAGTTTGAGGCATCCCGTCTTCAACATACATTTCCATAGTCTTTACTTAATTTAACGAAGTACGCAGAAGCTCTGAATAAAGAGCATGGTTTCACTCAAACATGTACTGTATCACAGAAGGATCCACCTCCTCTGCCATCAGACTGGTGTGCAGACTCTGGATCGTTGCTTTTTTCCCCAAACGCTGTTTCCACAGGACAAATGCAGCTACGATCTGTGATTGCAGGTTGTGAGGGTGATTGACTTTACATCGATAGATGTCAGTATGGGACAAACCCAAGCACAGAACCACATGCTCCCATTCAGGTCCCAGCCTCCTTGCCAGCTTGTTCAACTGCTGATCTGTTGGTGACATCTTCAAAATGCATGGTGCAATTTCAGTTAAATCTGTAAAAGAGCAAAACGAAAAAGAGAAAGAAAAAGCATGTGTGTATCACTAGGAAATGCTGCAAATCATGTGAGACCTTGACAAAGGAGGGAATAAACATGAGCAAAGCTGAGGTGAAAGAATTAATGAATTAAAGAAACAGAATACATAT
Organism: Rhipidura dahli; assembly: GCA_013399225.1. Taxonomy (NCBI): domain Eukaryota; kingdom Metazoa; phylum Chordata; class Aves; order Passeriformes; family Rhipiduridae; genus Rhipidura; species Rhipidura dahli. Next base: position 646,548 of record VXAC01002802.1, on the reverse strand, counting down.
TTACCTAGAAAAATTAATTACATAATCAACCGGAAGATTAATCAGAGGAAAACTAATACTCAGTGGACCATATTAGGGAGCCTTGTGGTTCTGGATGTCAGTAATCCAGACATAAGAACTGTATACCAAAGCAAAGACTTCCAAAAGTAATTATAGATTTCAGGGTACTGACCAAAAAAGGTTTTCAGGGAACCTGTTTCCAGTAGCCATAATCCCCTGAAAATCAATGTGCTTGCACCAGTATGATATAGTGACAAATTATAAATATGGGACCAATAATACCTTATTACTCCTATTCAGTGGCTCCATTTATACACCTCAGAAATAACTTTGATTCTTTAGTTACTAGGTACTGCTCTATGTTTTTTTCTGAGGGTTGTTCACAGGAAATTCTTCTGTCTCCTAAGATGCTATTTACCCTTTGTGCCTTGTCATATACAGCAAGCTCATATTGAGGAGACCAGCCTTGAGGGCTTTTCCTCTGTTTGAATTAATCCATAAGCATGGTTCAGGTGAACCCAAATGAACAGGGCATCAACACTGTTCACCAATACAAATAATGCTTCCATATCCCTCAGCCCAGTTCTTGTAACACTCCTGAAAACAGGCATGTAGGTGCCACAGCTCCATTCATCTGAGCTCCTTATAGATGTTTTCAGGAGGGAGTAAGGAGGTCCTATTTTTTCTCAGACATTTTTGCCTGATATTAAGTCCATTAGCATTGTCCAAGTACCCAACAGAATTCACTCTTCATCCAAAAAGATGTTTAACATCAAACTGGTACCTGAGGAGGACAGGATCAAGACAACTACCAGAACAGCTTTCACAGGAAGCATTAAGGTAGCTGTAATTATCAGCAGTAAAAATCTTTTAGGGACTGAACCAAGCATTTCTTATATACACAACTGATCTCTTTATGTGTTCTCTAGGATACTCTAATAATTAAAAAAAAAACAAACAACCAAACAAACCAAACCCAAAGTATTCATACAGTGTTAGTAGCTGAGTGAGAATACAGTGCTATTCAGCATGGGATCCAGCTCACCTAACTACAGATAACACACCCTGAACTAAATATTCTAGGATTAATTATTGCTAAGAAGAGAAATAGGCTCTTCTAAAATACAAACCCTCTCTCTGGAAAGAAGATGTCTAAAATAATCAGCTTAATTACTCCTCTAAACATGCACATTTCTTTCCATTGATTGTAAAAGGAGCACTGGGTATAAGCTCAGATGTTGATGTTGATGCTGTAAACAGCCAGCACCAGTGAAACGATCCTCTGCCTGTAAGTTCAAACCACAAGCCTGTACAAAGGTGCATTTAGAAAAGCAGCATAAAATACCTACAAAGCATATTTGTTCTTCGATAGCCTTTGTGATCAAAAGCTGAAATGAAGAGTCAATGCAGTCTGCAATTGCTGCTCTACTTCTGTTGCTGAAGATACTGCGACAAAACACAGGCAAAATATCCCCTTGAAAAATGCTGATTATAGCCTGTTGGTCTGAAGCAGCAGACTCCCTACCAAAATGCTGCTTTGCAAAATCTAATTTATAGCTCCAATATCATGCTCACAGTCTCCACTACAGCAGAACAGCAACACCAGAAAGCATCATTCCTTCATTTTATCAAAAGTAATTGGTTTTGCACAGAACACCCAGAGTCTGCAAACGTTTGTACAATTTCAGCCAAATAATATGTAAGAACTATACAAAGCTGCTTTGAGTAAAGAGAAAATTGCTTTCTGAAAACTATTTAGGTCCCTTTGATCTTTCTGTCTCCAGACTACTAAAGGAAGCTGGGGCAAGTGCTGGTTTCTGGATAGGGCAGAGGATGCACAACTTCTAAAGAAGGCTGAGCGATACCAGGGGGGCTGCCCCATGTAGTCACATCACACGTTATACCAGTTTCACAGGTAAGTCAGGACAAGGCAGTGTCTTTCATGAATGCAAATAGTTGAGAATAAAATAAATATAGCTACACTGTGCTGTCACCAACAACACTCTTCAATATTAAACCCTTTCCTTGGCTTATGGTCAGCTACTAAGTGTGTGTCCACAGCAGTGGTACCTGCCAGCCTGGGCTTTTTGCTCTCATGCTGGAGTTTTTACATGCCATGTGCACTAGCAGAATGAGTTTATGACACTGAAATGTGATCGAGCAGGAAGGCCTAACAATAACAGATGTCCCATCCAGCCTTTGATATTAGGTAGGCTTTTCCACTACAATAAGTATATTGCCTTCAGTCTGTTATCAGTCCTTTAATAAGGATCAGAATAAAGCCCATCCAGGAGACCTTTTCATCTTACGCTACCATCTGATTCTAATATGGATGTGGAAAACTCTGGGACAGAAGCCAAATGCTAAATTTAATACAAAGGACTGTTATTTCAGTCACATTTTATTTTCTGTGATAGCTCATTTTCAGCTCTGATACAAAGTCACTGAGCAAAATCTGAGATAAATATTACATGACAGGCAATGTTATTTAGAGGTGTAGAGAAATATTTAGTGAGATCTTTCAGTTATGACAAATGCAAAATCACAAAAAGATTTGGATATGTTCTAGGATTAATGCCACTCTAATTTAATAAACAGGTGAAATAGAAATGAGTTCTCTGTGCTCATGCCCAAACTGCTTTGAATACATTGCAAAAACATTAAAGATTCTTTTTTTTTAATTTTTGTTTACTACAAACTCTCATTTATAATCTCCACGTGCCAGGAACTGCCTGAGGGAGGTAACAACATTAGAGAAAAAGTTTCAATTATGCAAATCCCGCGGTTGCATTTGAAAGGCACTTTTAGGATACTGAGACCTCATGTTTGAAAAAAAAGGTGAAGTTTTTCTTGCTCTAGGTGAGTCCAATAAGTAGGTGTATGTGCTTTTGTTAAGCATACGTTTCCACTTAGCAAAATGAGGACTGCATTGGTAAAATTGGGAAGAAGTGGGGCTTGGGGCACCACCAGAGGGTGTTGAGAGCTTCTCTGGAGAAGGCAATTTGTACTGCTGTCACCTCCAGAGAGAACACCAAGTGAAGCACCGTGTCCAGCTGTGGACATGGCCCAGGTTCCAAGGTGCCAGGGCCACATGGTGCAGAGATTTAGAGGCTGAAGTGTCACTGCTCATGCTAAAGCCACTACAGCCCTGAGGAATGAGGAGCCAACAGCTTTGTGCTGAGGAGACAGCCAGCCTGGTGCAGAGCTTCTCTCCTGAGACCACCAGCCAGCTGGCTGGCATGGTTCTTGGGACGATGAAAATCCCCTTCCATAGGGCTGGAGATGAGAAGGACACTCACAGTTGTGAAGCTGAAACTGACCCTGAGAAAAACCTGTAGCTCCTATTCAAAGCTGTAGCACAAGGGAATGTGCTTCTCCCCATGTCCAGCTCTCGCTGGTGAAGGAAGCTCATCCACACTAAGCCTTTATCCTAGTTGTTCCAGCTAAAAACCAGGAGATGTTGACAGCTTCTGGCCTGTGTGAACATCTGTACTTCCAGACCACTGCACAAACCAGGAGTTACAGTGGTACTGGTGAGTGTGGACAGGAAACAGAGCTGGATATAAATAGACAGTATCACAAATACAGACCAGACAAAACAGTCACCCAGATAACAAAAATACAAAAAACACATTGGGAAGTAAGTCATCACTTCTGCTTTTTTTTTTTCTCATCATAACCTCTCTAGCTTTAAGCAGGAGACCTCAAGAAGATACTGGAAAAATCAGGGGGATGGAAAATAAACTCACCTAAGCTGTGTCCCACTTGGCACAAATGGGTGGATGTAAAATAAAGTCCCCAGAGGAGACAGCAGTAAAAAGGGCTGAACCGTATCTGGGTGACCTGCAAAGTACCCAGCTGGTTCCTCAGAACTGCTAGGGCCCAAAGTGCCTAAAAGTTTTGTCTAAAGGACCCTTCTCCATGTAAGTGTGACTTCTTTGTGCATGACCAAAAGCATTTGTTGGAGTTTCAGAGAGACTTCTTCCCTGCGAAGTCAATACATTTTAACAAAAACCCAACTTCTTGGCTTTTGCTCCCTGCTATGTAAAAGGGACTTTGATGGAAATTGCACCTGAATACAAAGTGCTGAAAAAGTCTCAATCAGTTTCTCTCTAGTCCTACAAGAACAATGCCACAGGCAGTTCAGGAGACAGTTGAGGTGTCAGGGATATACAATAGCCCATCTTTTACCTAATAACTAATAAATCTGCCTGTTGGGAAAGGTGTCTCTACAGACTGGTCTCTGCTTCCAGCACTGCCTCTGTATTTTATCCATTTAAAGGACCATGTACATACTTGTTGGGTAAGAAGAAGAAGCCCTGGAAGAGGAAATGGGAATCCAGGTATCTCTGAGCTGCACACTGGAATGCTGAGCTGCACAGACATATTTCTCCTGGTAAATCATTACAGCAAAAATTATAAAGATTTCCCTGGGAAGGATCAAGAATGCTTCCTAGCCTCCAGAACAGCACTTGCTTGAGATAAAACTCTGCTGGAAATCAAGCAGTATCCAAGAGCCCTTGGCATAAATAGTGCTAGGAAAACGCTCCAATTTTTATATAATCCCATCAGAAACATGTAGGTGAGTCTGGTCTTTAGACCCTGCATAACTGGAATGGGACTGTAAAGAGGAGTAACTGCTTGGGCATGCATCAGGCCTCAGCATCTCCTCCTGCAAGGTGTATGGAGTCCTTCAGCAATCTGGACTCAAGTCAGTAACTGTTGTTCACTTAACCCTCTTATCAGATCCTAGTCATGATTTCTGAAGAGTTCAAAGCAAACATTTCAGAGTCCTCTTTAATCATCTTTTCTGGCATCTGGAGAACAGTTCTTCCCTGAGAAGTGCTAAAGTTAGATTAAGAGGTTCCCCAAGCAGCAAACCAAAGAAGCCTCACTTCCCCCCAGGATGTGAATCCCACGGCTGCCTTCAGGTCTTCTCCTGCTGCTTACCTGTTCCCAAGACACACATTAAACTGCTCATTTTCTCAAAAGTAAATAGGCAGGCTTCTTGAAGTTGGGCAAGAGGTTCAGAAGCTACTAAGGGTATGTGCATAAAAACAACACCCCACAGCAGAGGAGTGCACGGCCCAGGTTACTAGAGGAAATTAAACTAAAAGGGACCCATAAGCCCCAGCTGCCTCAGAGTGCAGCACAGTCATTCAGCTAGCCTGAGCCACAGACCCAGCACAGGCTACAGAATGGGCAAGGTTGGCAAGGCTGTGTGCTGTGTGTTTTGGCAGCTGTGCTATGCTCCAGAAATTATTTACTGACTGAATGTCACAATAGTAAACAACTTGCACATAAACAGGCATATTTGCTTTAGAGTAAAATCCCCTTGGTGTTAGCACAATGGTGAGAGTGTGTCATGAAGAGAAACAACACTTGGCAGATCAGGTTGGGACAGGCTTTCATGAGCAGCGAGGTGGGGTTGCAGAACCTGAACTGAAGGACAGTGAGTAACCCTCCCACTAATGAAGAGACTGGAGATTTCTAGGAGCTGCAACCCCCCTGAGCTGCCAGAGATGCTGGATGAAAGACACAGCAGAGAAGAAGCATTTTGAGGGATTACAGTAAGTGCTGCAGATCACTGAAGTCAAACACAAGATTATGGCGGAGATCCTGGTGAGAAGGATGGCATAAACAGAAGTTATTGGGTAACTGCAGGGGATGACTTGGCCTGATTTGTTATAAAACAAGATGGGAGGTTACAGTAGGTCTCCATTTGTACAGCTGCTCTGCTGCTTTCTTGTTCAGCTGTTCTCCCCCAACACTGTCCCAACAGGTGAAACTGCAGGCAAATGCCTGTCCTCTTCCTACATCGCATTCAAATTGACAAGCCAGCCTGCAACCATGAATGACTGGAGTGCCAGACAGGAAATTATCACACTGGATTTATAACACTTGGCAGGTCTTCATGGAGTGCGCAGTACTTAGTCCCTCCTGTGCAAGTTAAAAGTTATCATGGAGCATTATAAGGTTATTTCACTGCAGCAAACTTCAGGATCCAACTTGGGATCTGTTTAAACACAGGAAACAAGTTCAAATTGCTAATCACTGAAAAGGAATAAAACAGACTATCCAGAAACCAACCCCTACTATAATTTGGATGTTATTTTTTAATCTTGTTGTCATTGTTGCTAATTAAACACCAGACTGATTCAAAGGATGAGAAGGGAACATTAGTATTTTGCAACAGCTCCAAACAATCATGCTCCACAGAACATGGAAAAATATTTTTCTTCTACGTATCAGCACATACATATCTCCTATGCATCTGCAAACAGCATGGATCACTCAGCCCATCCCAAGTCTACTCAAACTCACCATGTCTACTTCCTGGTTTCAGTGGGTTTTAAACAGTTTGACCAAGGAGCAAGAAAAATTGAACTGTACTACTTGCAGACAGATACCTGACCTCATTAGAGATATCTTTCCATAAAGTTAATACACCCAGCTTAAATTCACTTACAGAAGAAGAGTAAAATAACTTGGAGAAGTTATATAGCCTTCTCCTGCTTTTAGCACACGCATTGCTGTTTCCCTGTCTCTCCTGCCAAAGGTGAGCAGTGAGTTCCATGGGCAGCTGTGAGGTGGGAGGCTGTTCATGCTGGTTGCCTCCTCTGAAGGCTCCTGCTGCTGACTACCAAAGAGATGCCCACTCCAATATCCCATTTCAGGCTACTGGAGGACACCATTTGATGATGACTATGAAGCAAGAGCTGATCTCTGTTGTCTGCTTGGGAAATTCAGATTCTTCCTCCCACGGGGTTGACTCAGCTTGGGGAAATCCCAGTGATGAAAACCTGCCCCTCTGTAGGAACAATAGGTCCAATACCTTCTTAAGAATATATATCATCTTCCCTAAAGCAATCAATTCAAATCTTGGTCAGTTAAATACCCAGAGTAAACTACAGAACGGAATCTGTACAATAAGCACGTTGAAAGAAAAACAGCCAAAATAAAGGCTTTAGAAAGCAGTATATTTTTTTCAGCTGACCATGCTACAGTAAAACAAATCTAAAAGAGAAATCTATGCTTGTTTGAGTAGTTACGCTTACAGTTTCTGTAACATAGTAACTTCTGATCTGATTAATGCAAACATTACATACAGAATTTGCATTAATAAAACCAACTTCTGTCAATTAGTGTTCATAAAACATTTACTTGCAGGCATACAATGGTAATTTACATTCCAAGTATCTTAATTAAATTATGAAAGGCACTAATCAAAATGAAAGCAAATATGAAATACATTTTTAAGACTGGCTGCATTCTTCCACATTGTGCACTGTAAGGTATGAAGGTCTGTCTTATTTTTAACAAATTGGAATCTACCATACATATGGCAGCCAATATGCAGAATAAACTGTGACCATGATCCTTTGATAATCAAATCCATGGCAACTTTAAACAATCTCCCTGAAGTGAAGCACAATCAACCTAAGGTACCAAATTCAGCTTCTTCCTGCCAAAAGCTTGCTGGGACTCTGCATTAATGTTGTAATTAAAATGTATATACATCTTCATTTGTTGGCAGCTCTTCTCCTCTGTGAGCTCTAAAACATCACACTTTGTGACATTAGGTATTAGGAGAAGAAAAAAAGTATAAAATTTTGTAAATCTACAGGCTATTCAAGAACACAAACATTTCTATTTTGGCTCAATACCAGCAGTGAATTCATATTTTCTTTATCACTTGCTAATGACTGCCTGGTAGCTGCAGATGTGGAAGCAGACTGCTGAAACTGGAAACATAATCATTCAGATTTCATAATAGAAGTTTTCAGTTGTATTCCCACTATTCAGTTTCAGTAGCTACACAGTTTTCTTGAGCATTTTTCAATCTCTTCTACAGGTTTTGTAACTCTACAGATCTCTGCTATACTGATAACCTTCAGTACTCATCTATATTAAACAGATTAACAGAGAAGTCTGTAAATTAATTAATTCTCTCTTCAATTTCCACCCTTTTCAAGCCATAGGAGCAATCTCTGTGTTTAAGGAACTGAAAGAGACTGGGTTTTCACATCTTTGTTCACATTTTACTGGAAGGAGCAGGGAGGAAGTTTCAGCAGTTAATAGTGTGGATGCTATTTTGTCTCCCATACGAAAAAATTAATTACAATCCCACACAGTATTTCTCTGCTGCTGCATACTATGAGATCAAATAATTAACTTCATAAATAAATGGTGGCTGCAGATACATGCCAGAAAAAGAACAACTACACAAAGTAAACACAAAACCAATATACTAGAATGTCTACTCTCTTTTCAGGCAAGATGACCCTACATTACAGGCAGGATTGGACTTAATTATACTGTGTTTTTTTAACTTTTTCATTTTCAGCAGCATTTTATGTTGTTCTAGCCACTGAAGTAAAAGTAAAATTTGCTTGATATTTCCTATTGATTTCTATATTGCTATACCTAAGTGAATAATATGCATGAGCACTGAAGCCACAGCTAATGATGCCATCCTTGCAGTGTACCTTTGGTATAAATGCATGAGCAGGTTCAGCATGCAGCAATACACTAAGAAAAAAAATGACTATCTGCTCAATTGTTAGGTCCTGTGGAAAATTCAAGCTTTTAGGAATTACTAGACAGCACAAAGACACCTGCTAGTCTGAAAGACTAGAGATGAGAGTCTTTGTTTTACAAGTCAGCCGTCATACCAACAGTCAACATTATAAATAATGATGAAAAATTCAAATTCTGAAGTATGTCACTGCATTTCTATATACTTTTGAATGCTCTGCAGTTCCTAGTGAATTGAATGGTGTTTGATAATACAGCACTTTCAACCATTAATTATAGATCTGAAGCCCACAGAGCCATAATTTCTCTTAGTCATGTTTCTTCTCCATGCTGTCACAAATAATAATAAAATGGGTGGTTTTCAGTGGGTGAATCAGTGGGTGGGTGTATGAAGTTGAGATGAACATAAAACACATTCATATTTGTTGTAGACCTCTCATGGTATCATAGGAGGCAAATGTTTACCCATGTGGGTCGGGCAGCTCTGACAGGGTAGTTCACCAGCTCTAAGTGAAAAACAAAGATAACTGGAGCAATTAATGATTGTTTTGTCAGTGAGGTGACAAACTCATCATGCAACTTTTGTCAGGGGATTGGAAGCTTTTTTTGACAGACAGTACTTGAATGCTTATTTCAAAAAGTCTGTGCTGTCTTTCAAAGTGCTGAGGCAAGTGTTAATCCTGCTGCTCCTTTGCATGCAAGATTCAAAGCAGACTCCTTAAAGCAGACAGGCTTTTAATCTGCTGAGTACGGTAAGTGAGCAAACTTTTTAAAATAGACACTTTCCTATCAAGAAATCTTTCTAAAGGCTGCAGCATTTCAGCAATAAAATCACGTGCTTGAACTTTAGCTATCAATATTCCTTTCGTGCAACAACAATGACACTGCCAGTATGAAGGATTATTTTCTTCTAAAACAAAACTAATCATACATGTTTCCCTTGCAGGACTTAAACCAAATATGACAATAAGCCATCTATTTATCCTTGATAGAACTATTCATTCCTCTTCAAGATTTTTTTTCTTCAAGTTGGTTCTTCTTTTTGCTTTGGCTCGAATAATTAGAAATATCAGAATCAAAGATCTGCACAACAGATGGAGCTCAGTTATGAAGAATGCCTTTGGCTGGTGAGGATCTTTGCCTGGCAGGTGTCAAACCAAAATTAATACTGCACATATTATAGTGAAGTGAGACTGCGTTCCTTCCTGACCACAAACATGTATTAATAGAACAAGCCACGCACAGCAAGCTAAAACAGTACTATCATTCTGCTGAATCCTCCACTGCTTGGCATTTTATTTAATCACTTACATCCGTGCAAAATGACTAAACAAAATGAAACAGGCTAGTTTAGTGTCTCTTTACAGATATTTTGTATAGGTGTAAAAGACTTCACAAAATGTCATAAGCAACATGGACTAAGACACATCCTGATTTCTTTTTTTCTTCCATTTTTTGCATCAGTGCTTTAAATGCTTATGAACTTTAGTAGACTTCCTGACATTTCAAAATCCACAAGAAAAAACAGGTAGTGGTACTAAAATACACTGCTCAGCTAACATCAGTTGCTATGCCTGGCTTGCCAAATGTGATTCAACAGCCTGAGTCAGAGGACAGAGCTTTCCACAGGTGTCAGGAAGGAGGGCTTCAGGTGGCATCACCTGCTTCTCTCCATTTTCAAATGAGTGGGAGGTTTAGCATCACAAACAACACTCTCAAGTGCCAAGTCACTTGAAGATATGCAAGAAACCAGTCTGGAATCTCATGGCTGGTTTCACAGATCCATACTGTCCAACAGCAATTTTAGCTATCCAGTAGGGCAGTAATTCTAGAAGGTCACAGCCACAAGACTTTTAATTATCTGTAAAGCAAATACGAGAATGTATTTGTGCGTGCATATGTGTGTATATACATACATACATACACACACATAATTTTCCAAAATCTTAATTAAAATATATTAAAGTCTCAGATAGATGCAAGTCAAATTCATTCCCTTTTTTCTGTTTCATTTCCACAAATTTAGGTTAGGGATCTGTCACCTGACCCTGGTAGGAAAAGAGTGAAAATGGGAGCGTCGGTGAAGTAATTTCCAAAAGCGAGGTCCTAACTCAGGGAGCCCTCTCCAGCAGCACGGGTTGAATGAGCACTTCTTTCCCCCAAGTCAGCAGTGACATAGCAGCCTGTACCATGTGCTGGGTGGCGTGGCTTGTGGCTGCCCTGTGACACGGCCGGTGCCGGGTGACACCACACGCTGATCCGCTGCACGCATTACAGATCCCAGCACGGAATGGAAACTACGGGCATGACTCACAGCTGCAACCATGCACTTGAAGGCTGAGGACCCAATTACTCTTCTACTCACTCAGGAACAGCATTTTGCCACAGCAGCTCTAGTAAGTTCAAAATCTACACACTATTAGCAACATCTGTATTACTTAGGCTATTTGTAGAATATTTATGCTAGTATTAGTGGGACGATTCATAAACAAAACCTAAATATCTGAAAAAATATTTTGCTTAAACAATTAATTTTCATGTCTCATGCATAGAGAACATTTTCCCTTATAGTTTTGTAGTCTACTAGCTGCCAGACTTTGATCCAGAATTGAAATTTCAGTCATTTTGGCTTTTGTACCTAACGAATCAGAAATAAAAATGCTTTAACACCAGAATGAAAAGGCTGGAAGATTGACAGACCATAAAAGATTTGTTTTACTTGGTTTGGGATTTTTACACAGCTATGTCTAATCTAGGTAAGACTGAAACAAAACCAAAAGGCAAAACAAAAATCTAGACAAATCTCTTCTGTTCCAGAGATGCAGAAGTACAAGCATTGTTTGTGTCCTTGAAGGAACCAAACCTGAAATCCTGCTACAAACAAGAGAGAAGGGCTGTTATTTCCTTGACAACTGTTCCTGACACCACAGCAGTCTCCTATAGGTAACAGTGGAAAACCAATGTTAAAAAAGGATTTTTCCTTTGCTTAAGCAGACCTATTTTTAGCTCTACAAACTCAGAAACAAAGAAATCAAGAGGCTTTTTTCATAATGCAGAAAATTTTAGCACCAGAACCGTAAACATCAACATCTTTTTCTTCCTTTCTTCCTTTCTTCCTTTCTTCCTTTCTTCCTTTCTTCCTTCCTTCCTTCCTTCCTTCCTTCCTTCCTTCCTTCCTTCCTTCCTTCTTGCCATTATGTATTGTCTGACTTTATTAAAGAAATCAAACAAACCCTGAAATGAACTTTCTAGCTGATTTTGGAGTTAGATAGGGTGAAGTGTTTCGACCTTCACATTCAACACGTTACCTAATTTTGTGTGTGTGCTCCTCAGAGAAGAGGTGGATGACCTGGTGATGCGAGGTTAACCCAATCTGCAGAAGCAGCCTCAGATTTCCCTTTGCGGAAATGTGCCACACCACACTGGCATATGAAAACCCAACCATGCTGAGTACAAACCACACAGTGCTCATCTACCTAACCGGGCCTTCCACTTGCACTTTAGTGGGTGGAAATATCCTAATGACAGAGGGTTCATGTGCAAGTGCACAAGAACCAAGTGCAGAAGACAGATGAAAATTTGGCTGCGATTCTTTGGTGTTCTCTGATCTTGGGAAATTCAAGCTTTGTAAGTCTGTTACGGAACCTAGGAGTTGTATGCTAAAGCCACAAGACTGACCTATTTAATATCTTTATTCAATTTTGTTGATTGAAAATGGGGGCTTCTTATCTACTCAAAGAGGTTGACGAGCATGAAGGTACTGCTACATCTCAGGCTTTTCAAGACATGGTATTTACTAGGCATTACTTAATCATATTTATACTGTATTTGAAACGTTTGAGAACTTCAGGCATCCCATGAAAAATCCTTGCTTGAGACATCCTGGCGTTTATAGAAGTATAAAGGTTTTGACTTCCAAAATTGCCAAGTAAATGGGAATAGCCAAGCTGAAAACTGTAAAGAGCCTTATTGTTTTCAGGAAGCTCTGTGCAGGCAGATTGTGAAACTTGGGACAAGAATCCTTGGATCACCTCAAGAAGTCACATCTCCTTTTAAACAATCCAGGTCTAAAGCATTTGACAAAGAGACTCAACAGACCCCTTCTGTAAACCAAGCAAGGAAAGTAGAAGCCATTTTTAATATGGGTCTTTGTGTCATGCAAGTATTTCCACATGAAAGTAGAGAAACTCAGTCAGCCAAATCTGCCTGTGTCTGTAAGTAAGGCAGGAGCACAGCTTTTACAGGGAGCAAAAGTCTGTTTGGAATAGCTGAACAAAAGCTTGATGAAGGAACTTCAAACAACATAGAAAATTGTCTCAGATACACAACTGGAAAAAAATGGTAGCTCTATAAACCCATAGAATGCTATTTTAGAGACAGTTTCATTAAGAAACACAGCTTGAGAATATCTATCAAATAAGATCAGAGCTATATGCAGGGACAGCAGGAGGCAGCTGAAGCAATCTGCAGCACAGCTCTAGTGCTCATCAGTCTCTGACCCTGAGAAAAAAGATAATTACTGCATAAATGTGCACATTAGACCAATCCAGAAAGCCCAGGAAAATACATATCTCTGCTTGAAAGAGAAGGTGAGAACTCCTCAGGTTTTACACAGTGGTCTATAGCTCTGTACGTCCCAATCCAATATACTTTCTTAGACTGATAACACAGCAGTGGCTTTAATTTTGAAGTCCACATTTTTCAGTGGGAATCAACGGGAACATACTTATCCTGTTCTACAGAAAAACAAATCCATCTCTATTTTCTTATTCCTCTGAAGCCTTAATTCAATTGTGCAACATTTGCTTTAGAAACATATTTGAAGATGTTTTAGATATGACCTCATTTTTATACACCATCCCAGGCTTTCCAGGAACTCTGAACCAACAGCCTCCTAGCCTTTCTTGTATCTGAACTACTTTATTTTATGGCTCCCACACTATACTGTGTCTGGACGATCCCTGTGTGCCTGGGAGGGGAGATGTTGTGCTAAATACAAGCATTTAGGGAGGGGAGTTTGCAATCTCAGGCATGGGTTGTGAAAATGGCTTTGTATGTATTAGGTTATGTACACAGAGTTTGCCATGATTATGTTCAAATAACTCCAAAGAGCTGGGCCTGCACAGGTGAACAAAGAAGAGCACCAGAGGAGCCAACAGCCCAACAGCTCATCTATCCTGGATTTCCTACTCATGACCACAGCTTTGAAAGGTGCCCATCTTCAGATGCTGATGGAGCCCCGCTTCGCCACTGCAAATTTAATTAGAGAAGCTAATTGACCAGGTCCCAGAAAGGTAAATAATAGATTGTCCCAAATAATTTTGAGTAAGGAACTGAGCATACTGGAATATGGAAATCCACTAAGGTACTGATACAAAAAGGGAGCAGACAACCAAAGGAGGCAGTTGCTATTTGTGCCAGTAAGGCTGAAATGTTATGGAAACAAATAGGCACATATCTGCACCTCACCTCTATTCTCTTGGTTGCTTCACGTGGAATTTTAAAGCATTGGTTTTAATATGGAAAAATAGACCTTTGATTCAAATTCTTATGTCTGCATTTACACAGAGTGATAGTTTTTCCAGGACAGTTGACAATGCAGATTCCTTTTGGTCTCTTAGCACTGACTTAGTCACCTTCCGCCACCTTCTCAATCTCTCTTCTCTTCCCTGCCTCGTCTTGCAATTGCTGGAGAGCTCAGGAGCTGGGACAAGGTGCTACTGCCATGTCCATCCACCACAGAAAGGCAGCTGGTCGGTTGCCCAGCCCATGATGGGCAGGCCTGCAGCACTCCCACTGGATAGGTGGACTTGTCTGTCAAAGGTATGTTGCAAGTTTTTCCATGACAAAAATCCCCTCCTACTATTAAAAAATGCATTTGTTTTTTTTGTTTTTCTCTTCCTTCTCCAACTTTTTTCTCTCCTTCCCCCAATTTTTGAGCACGAAGGAGACTGACAGGGAGAATAATGATTTCCTCAGCTTCTGTTGGAAAAAACCCACAAAATTTTTCCACCAAGAGTGAATTTTTTTATGGTTTGTTTTGTGTGGGTTTTTTTCCCTCAGTGAGGTTCAGAAGCCATATTTTAAATTTAAAATGGCCTAAATAAGGATCCAGTTAATACTGTCATTTGGTGTGGAAGGTAGCAGAGACATGGTATCTCTGTTTCACTTAGCACAGATCCCAGCTGTAAGTGTGGAAAGAGGTCAGCTTGAATTTTTCTCTTGAGCTATATCTTTTCAAACCTCTTTTCAGGGTTTCAGTTGTATAAATCAAACCCCACAGCCCAGCGTGGATGCACAGCTTGTCATGCTTTCCTTCTGCCAGCTGGCTTTGCACTTCCCAGTGTTAACTCCCACTGCCTCCACATGTTAGAGAAGGAGGGAGGAAAGCACTGGTGAGCAAGGAGAGGACCAGAGCAGCCAAAAGCTGCAGTGGCCTTCCCATGCATGGAGAGAGTGTCACAGATGGGTACAGCTGGTAAAGGAGAAGAAAAAGGTACTGAAGCCACTGATTTTCCAAAGGCATTGATGGGCAGGGGTCTGAGCAGATCTGGAACCTTTCAGTCACTGATGAGAATGGAGTATGTGTATGCACCACACACTGTCTTGGTGTCAACTCAGGAGTCAGCCTTGTTTAACATGAGCTTTGTCTGAGCAGATGGCAAAGCATGATGGCTGCTGGGTAAAGATTTTGCTGCCAAATCAGCCCCCAGCTGTTTTCAAAAATAGACTGATGCTCTCTTTACCAGTGCAAAAATAGACATCTCCCCAATTCCCTCCTTCAAAGTATTATTTTTGGTATTACAGGAGCATACACCTAGCCAGACTATATAATTAACGTTACACAATTTTTAATTACCTACTACAACCATTTTCCCGCTCTAACTGGTGGTGGTGGTGGTGTTGAATGGTTGCTGTTTTCCTGGGAGTTTTTTTGAGACTACTATGAAAATTTGAATTCCCAGGTAGAAACTCACTAGGTGCAGAGCCTGCACTACCAGGTGTAGAAGGTGACCCATTGCTCTAGCTGTACCATGTCTCACATGAAAAAAAAGCTCATGACACAGAAACAAGCCCAAACCTCATCTGCAATAGCAAGTACATAAGGCAGGACTGTTCCAGAAAAGACAGTGACAGAAACACATACTGATGTAGTTTATTCCTTCATCAGCTGGGTTCATTTCATTTATTTTTGTCCAGGAATGTCCTATAAGGCTAGGTTGTTAACTGACTGGGACCCTTCCAGCAGAGTCCCCAAGTGTGTGCTGTGACCACAGGGCAGCACAGCTTCCTCTGGGTATCCCTCCTTCTGACAGCACAGCAGGGCTCACTAGCACAGTCAGGTGTAACTCCATGCCACCCTGACCCAGCAGCAGGGTGTTGGCCTTCTGAAACTCAACAACTATCAACAAAACATGAAACTAGTGAAAGTCCCATGACCTCGCTGGCACAAGTAAGTTCCAGACAAACCAACACAAATACAGGAAACACTGGAAACATGATGAGCTCTGGGGATAAACAACCATCATCCTCTTTCCTCCATACGTCTGCGTTTGCTGCTGGAAATAGTGGAAGAAACACCCAACTACGTGTGCACACACGCACTTCTCAGCAGACCAACAGCAAACGTTGATCCAGCAACTGTAGCTGGAACACAGCAACCCTACACCAGCAATAAAGCACCACTGGGTCAGATGTTATGGTGTCAGCCCAAATTAAGCATCATGAAGCATGCCTCAGCCAAGCCAGCAGTCCTGCTTAGCTTCAGTGAGCCTTTGAGCTGTGCTGTGTGGAATTGCTGCTTTCCACATGGAATATCACACTCAGGGCAGGGGCTGGCACAGCAACTGCAACAGCACCACTGATTTTTGGTGTGATAAGCTGTATTTAGAGCAGGAAAGTACTGCTCTATGAGCTGAAAAGCAAACCAAACAATGAGTGAAAAAGTCATGAGCTTCAGGCCAAAGTGTCAGCCCCATTTCCCAAAGCAAAGGGTAGTTTACATATACTGTAGATATTTCTGTCTGAAGCAATACTAACACATAATCTCTTTATTTATACAGCACATGAAGTGTCCTGCGCTCCCACCCACACAGTAGTCTGATTCTAGATCCACCCTGCTGTTGTTTGGGGGAGGAAACTTAGGTGTGTTGCAGAACCGATGGGTCCTGATATTCTGCAACATCAGACAACGTGATTCCTTCCTCACAAGGCTCCAAGGTCCTCCTAGACCAATTTTAAAAAAGGACAGGGCAGGGAGAGGAGGGAATGGTAGAAAGATCTGTGGTGGAACTAAAACCTCAGGATTTTTTGAGTCTTTGCCATATGTTGTAATTGCAAAATCATGCCTCCTATCTTCCACATAAACAGCAAACCTTTTTTTCTCAGGATATGAGATGATTAGGAAATGCCCTAAGCTCACCTTACTTTGGTTTCTTCCCTCACTTCAAAATGTGATTTCAGAAAAAGATCAGACCATTAAGTGTTGTCTGGACTTTTGTTTCCAAACACTTCTTTCAGCATGGAAAGGACCAACCATGGAATAACCAAGCAAGTCACCCTATTATGCAACAGAAAAGAAAACTATTTGTGCTGGTACACGGTGTTTTTAATTCCTCTGAAGGCTGCTTTCCCCCAGGGAATTCCAGTAATCTGACTGATTGAAGTGTGTTTTGACAAGTTATAACTGTCAAGAAAACCCACCTATGAAATTACATCCTGGTAGCATCTTCCAAAGTAAACTGAAATCATGGTATCACAGCTCATTTTGGAAAGTACTGTGCCATAGCTTTTATTTGTTATGAGAACATAGCTTTAGTTTTAGGTGCAGATAACAGGTGGTGTTACACCTAATGATGCACAGCAAGATGTAATCTTCCCCCATACCAGGCTTTTGTACCAGCAGGGGCCCCATGGATCATGTCCTGAAACTGACTAGAATAAAATCATTCAGTCCTAATATATTCTTATTTCATCTACTTTCTTTCACTTCAGGTGAACACACTGCAAAGTCATCAGCTCGCCCTGAAGGTCATTTGTCCATCCCCAACAGACAAAGTAAATCAGCTGCCAGTGTAGATGCCAGCCTGTTGGAAAGACAGGAACACTAGCAGAGTCTAAGGAGCAGGCAAGGTTATGCTGAGAAAGAGCTTTTACTCCTCCCACCAGCAGTGCCTGCAGGCCCCAGTCATGTGCCACGCACCAGGCGCACAGCACATGGTTCCCATCACGTAGGCTTTCTCTGGTTCAACCACTACTCCACAAGCCTACCAGTCTCATACTGACTTTTGCTTGCCACTGCAATGGGGAAAGATATTTGACTGGGTATGAAGCTCTTACATATAAAGAATTTAGGATTCAGAGGGCAGAAGTTTTAAAATGCGAGCAGCTAAAGCATTTTGGAAAGTGAATCACAGTAAGTAGGGATGGATCAACCCCATTCTGTCTCCAGGCTCAGCTACACCCTGGTTGAGTTAGAACATCCTGGAGATACCTACTAGGAAGACAAAGGAGGCAGTGAAAAGCAAAGAAGTCCCAGACTAACATATTTCATTTTTCCATGTATTTCTTCCTGAATATCCTAAAAAGAAAGCAGACGGATTTTCTGCAGAAGTTACTAGGATTTATTAAAGACAGGATATTGACATGAAACATTCATGACCCTCAACTTAGCAGTATTTCTCTTGGATGAGGTAACGAAGTAAATTTATTACACATCAGTGCCAAGAAGCTCATAATAAAAATACAGATTATAGTTCTCAGATTCATCAACTCAAACCAGATATTGTTGAAAAAACAGTCCAGCAGGAGGAATGTCTCATAAGATACTTGCAGTACCAAAGCAACATATGAAATACATATTTTATCCAACAATAGGATACAAAGCAATCAATTTGATTTAAAGACCCTGACACAAAGGCGCCTGTGAAGACACGAGAAAGAGACCCCTTGTCATGTTATCCCAGGTGTGGAGTGTGCTGAGGAAGATGATAGATATGTTAGACATGGGTAAAGCAAGCAGAGATTTTATTGCATCTCGAGTTGGTGATTTTATGAGACATGAAATAAATTAATAAAGCATGGATAAAGCAAGAAAGAGAAATACTGCAATTTCTTGGGGAGCCAGGCTTCAGCAAAGGTTCAGGCAGATCATGGCCACAGCAAACCTTCACATCAATTCTACCCTGATCATTTTGTCCCCTTTCCTCTTCTGTTTCTGACCTTAATTTCTTTCTTTACTGGAACACATCTAGTGAAGAATCAGCAATCAAGGACTGATTTATTAAATTCCTGATAGTGAGATCTGAATATTTCATTCTGTTTCTGCGGCACTCCCCACAAAAGTAAAAATCTCTTTTCAAAATGGTCCCGGAGCTTGCCTGTGTGGCATCTGCATGGTCTGCATGGCTCCAGGAAAACCTAACACATGAGCCTGCTGTGAAAGGAGGGACTTGTATGTCCTTAGGTACGATTGAAGGCATTGTCACTGCTGAAAGTTTCCATAAATCAGACTATAACAGACCAACAACCCTTTAACAACTCATCTCTCCTCATTTCCAGACATACTACAAAGGGGAAAAATTTATTCTGCCAAGGATTTCCAGCGTTTCCAATTCCTCACTTCTTCCATCTCATCCTCAGGAAAAACAAAGCAAAACCAAAAAAAAAAACCCTAAAAAACAACAACCCTCCCTCGAATTCCCAAAACAATGAAAAATTAAACAAACAAAACAAGTAAGCACCACAGTGTTTCTAACTGCCTTCCAAAATACAACAATCAAAAAAGCATTTAAACTTGATTTAGTTTGGGAAAGTTACTAACCATGAGATCTCTAGTGTGTGTCTGTGTTCAATAGAGAATGTAATGGTAAAAAAAATAGAACTTTAGTGACCATCCAAGAAAGATTTCATGAAAAACAGGGTGGAAGGGAGTTTGTTTGGATTTAATGTTTCCCCAGAAGCATCTCTAGTCCAAACATTACACCACAGGTCAAATGGAGGGGAGCCAGAACATGAAACACTTTAAAAATAACCCCTAAAAAGGAAAGTGAAAGTGGCCAGTCTAGTTAGAATCATAGAATGGTTTGGGTTGGAAGGGACCTTAAAGACTATATAGTTCCAACCTCCCTGCCATGAACAGGGACACCTTTCAGTACACCAGGTTGCTCAAAGCCCCATCCAGTCTGACCTTGAACACATCCAAGAAGGAGGTATCCACAACATCTCTGGGCAACCTGTTCCAGTGCCTCATCACTCTCACAGTAAAGAAGTTCTCCCTAATATTTAATCGAAACCTACCCTCTTTCAATTTGAAGTCACCTCTTGTCCTGTCACAACATGTCCTTGTAAAGTCTCCCTCCAGGTTCCACCTTTTGTGACCATGAAATGCAAATTCTGTGATGAAACCAAATTTGGGCTCTGGTATCATCACTGAGCGTCAATAAATACTGCAACCTACACATGGGAAGTCCACCAGAAAAATATAAGTTTAGCTTGAAAAATTCTTCCTGACTGGTACTACTTCTTTTAAGTAAGTTTACATTAAAATACTTCAGTTTGGAACAGTTTAAAGTACTACAAACTGTCCTCAGCCCTCTATTGCAGCCCTTTCAAGATGCCTCCTTGCAGACAGAGAAGCTCCACAAAGCTCTCACATGAGACCACCTGCCACCAAGATCAGAAAAACTGTATGGGGCAGTTGCCTTGGTAATATTTTAAAAAGTTCATCTTGCCAATCTGTTTCACACATATTAATAGTCACTTTATTTAGGATGTTCCTTCCAAATGAAGGAAGGTAATCTGTTCAATGTCTGATGATGCTCAGACACTGCATCCTGATGTTCATGGAGGTTCATTTCTCCTTTATAGCATTTCTCTGGTTCTCAAGGTTGAAGACGCTGAAGGAAGAGAGAAGGATGGTATTGAGCACTATGGCAATGGAAAGCAGTCATATGTTGTCCTAGTAGAGTCTCACAGGCAACCCCTGCAATTCCCTCAATGCCTCTCAAATTGGCAAGATCACAAAATGCCTGTAAGGCAACTTTTCTCTCTTTTCCAGCTGCTCTTTGAGACAGAGATATGTGCCATTTAATGGGGAACCAGAGGATTAAGCATTAAATTGCCTGACAGACAGAGCACTTGAGGCCCATGCAAGCTAAATATCTTAATCAAAGACAAGACAATTCCAAACTTCTTGTCAAGCATGGCTGAGAAAGAAGTGATCTTACTAGAGGAAGAAATTACCAGCAGCTTGAAGCACTGAAGCAAGAAATACAAGCTGTAGAGGAAAATTCTGACACAGCCTCAGAGGATGTTGAGGAGAGCTTTGAAAAGCTAATCTCTCCTGAGGTTCAGGAAGCTGAAGGGAAACCCCCTGAGAAGTCAGGGGACCTGGCACCTATCTACTCTGATGTGTCATCTTGCAAGAAATGCTGTAGCCTGACAAGGTAGCAAAGAAAAAAAAATGAGAAAAGACTAGTTCTGTATTTTGGAATTGACCCAGAGGGGAAAACCTGCTCCAATACTGCAAGCTGAGCACTTCAGGCTTCAGAAGTAAGCAAGCTCTGCATTTCTGGAGAGAAACAGGCAAATGCAAACAATACTCACTGGAAAAGGTGCTGATGAAATGTATTGTGTTGTGTGCTAAAAAAGAAAAAAAA
>VXAC01002802.1:570985-625313 GCA_013399225.1 Rhipidura dahli | reverse complement strand
AAAAAAAAAAAAAAAGAAGAGTGCTTCAAACAGCCAAAGGTTCCACACAGGTCTGAACAAATGGAAAGTGGTAAGTACAGCTTGGGAGACTTCCAAGACTGGATTTTCATGGGACCCTCAGATGCTTTTCTGAAGGCTGAGGCTCCCTTTTTGCTGTGCACAGGGTGAATGAGACTTCTGAGAGCATGGTGCACAGCAGCCAGCAGACTGAGCAAGAAACAAAGCAATAAGAAATGCTGAGCCCCTCAATAACATGAGAGCCTAATGCAGGGCCACATGGAGGTATGTTTCACTCATGGTTTGCAGCCTAGAAGTCTTTTCCAGAGCTGCATAAATACTTCATTTCAAAAGCAAGCAATGTCACAGCCCTTGCAATGAGTTATGAGAACTAGTGCTGCCACTGACACCCTTCACACAACATCCCTACACCGACAATTCATTTACAGGGAGGTTTGAAACCACAGCTCTCAGTTCCCAGAGACTGCACTAACCTCTCTGTCCCTGCCAGGGAAGCAGTTCCTCTGGCTGCTCTCAGGCACCAAAAGCATGCAGGACTTTGGAGCCTCCTGCCTCACTGTTCAGAGACAGTGGTGGATAGAGGGTCTGCAAATGACTAGTGAAACTCTCAGTGTAAGCTGCTAAAGGAGATTAGTCTTGAGCAGGCTGCAGCAGAACTTTCTGTCCCAGCAGGGCCAATGGAAGCAGGGGAGGAAATGGGAAAATTGAGTCAGCTGAGGAAACCATCGTGGCCAGGACTGTCTTTGGTTTCTTAACTGCCTGATTTTAAAAGAAAAAGAAAACAAACTAACAAACAAACAAACAACAGAGAAGATGATGAAGGAAAAAAGGCTGTGGTGGAAAAGGCACAGTCAATCAATTAGTTAGTCATTTCCAGTTCAAATATTTCCGTAAGTGCTTGGCAGTGTTTTCTATGTAAGGGATGTCTACCGCTGGTGAAAGATTTCTTAGATGGCAGAGAATTCCCCTTGATGACAAACTCTCCTCAGACAAGCTTCAGTCTGGGCAATTTCCCTTTGGAAGCCTTCACAACATGTTGGTTAAGCATTCTGAGTCTTCTTAAAAGAAAAACCAGTTGGCTATCAGTCACATTTCCAAACCTGACTCACTGAGGGAGGCGGTGCTGAACTGTAGGAAAATTCCTAAATTTAAGATACCAGAAGCATACTACATGCTTGACCTGAATACTTTACCTTTACAGAAAACATTTACACAAGTCCTTGGTGTGTCTCAAAAGGATGTATACACAAGCTGTGTTTAAGAATAATTTTACCTGTTACTAAAATTCAGTCTAATCTGGATTATAACTTGGCAACTGAAAGCCAGCAATTTTTACACAGAAAAGTATATAAGTAAAGAGAAACACTGCAGTCTTCTATGTTCTGATAACCTAAACTCCCACTGAAGTTCTAAAATCTAAATAATTTTATATTGTCCATTGCTTTGAATTTAGACATCATTTCTTACAGAAAATATTGTGGACTTTTAGTCAGACCTGTGAGCTGAAGGGGCTGAATCTTAGCTCTGCTAAGCTTCCCAATCTCAGTAGAGATTTATAAAATGGGGAATTCATGACCTGGCTCTGCAAGCAGGCAACAGAATATTCCACTTTTTAAAATCATTAAAGCATATATGAATATCACAGCAGTTCTGCCATCTTCTGCTCTGCTTTTGAATGGTTATGGCCTTTGAGATTACCTACTACAGTTTGCATGTTAACCAAATCAGCCTTGCAGGTTTGTTGGAAGTATAGAAGGCTTTGAAACTAGAAGCTGTTGTCCCCAGTTCACATCTCCCCTCTAAGACAGCTGTCTTACAAGTCAAGCAATGCACATATGAACACAACACACCTTAGTCCAAACTGAAGAGCTAAACTCTAATTATTAATCCAAGAGCAGACAAAGGGACATACAAGCCAGCCAGGACACAAGTAGGATTATGAACAGTAATGACAAAAAGGAAAATGTTAATTATGGTGTGTGTCTCCATTATGAAACAATGTCTAAAAATATCGACTCATTTATTCCCAAACTTCAAAAAGTGGTTACTATGCCAGTAACATAGGATCTGCAATCACAGCATTTGGTGGCTTTGTCTGATTTTTCTTTGTTGCTTATGCCAGCAAATCACATACAAGGGCAGCTAATAAATATTCCTCATACTGGAGAATGCTCTAATGCTTTCTGAAAAAAATATCTAAATGATGCAGTTTCTCTTTCTTTGTGTGTGTTGTGGGTTTTTTAGCTTTGAAAGGGGAAGTAAAGTGCTCATCAGCTGCAAAGTGTTCCTTTAATACCACCCATGCAACAATTACCTCTGCAATAACCATCATTATATTAAATTACATGCTACCCTTCCTCAGCTCAGTGTGAAGACTAGCTGTAGAATAAAACAAGGAAAAAATCCCAAGCCCCTGAAAAGCCATTGTACAGCACTGTGCCCACACCACAAAGGCAAATATACTTCCTGCAGGGAAACTAAGCATCAGTTAAGAACTGCCTGTCTTTGTTGGAAGTCTTAAATGAAACCTAAGTGAGGGCCCCTCACCTATTCCAATATTCATTTCACTGTAATGATGCAGTGCTATTGCTGAAAATGCACACATATTACTGTGTAATTCAAGAGTACACAGTTACAATGTGTCAAATATTGAAGACAATTTTGCTTTCAGCATTTTCTTAATTTTTAATCTTTTTTTAGCAATCTAAACATTTTCAAGGGGTCTCTTTCAGTACAGAGCAGGGATTTACGTATTCCACTACTTTCTCTGAATAACCAGAAGTAGTTTGGTTTTTCCTATTTAATTTTAAAGATATGTTTGTACTTGATGGCTTTTAACAAACATGTTTACCATTCTGAGGTTTTAAAATGAAATTTGTTTTGAAAAGCAGCTAATCTAAACCACATTCAAATTTTTCATCTTTTACATTTGAGTGACTTCCAGATAGAATTAATTCCATTTACAAAGTATAGGTTTGGGTTTGGTTTTTTTGGTGGTGTCCTTTCTTACCTCTTAGCTTGACTGACTGCCCAGTAGCTGAAAAATCAGCTGCACTCTTATTCAGTTATTAACACTAGCAGTTACAACTATACAGGACAAGACATGCATTCAAAGAGAACAGGGCAGTGTAAGTAATGTCAGGCTTGGTGTAGGTAACAACTCAGAAAATAGTGACACAATAGAAAACAGTTCATAGCTATGCATGCATTTCAGCATTCTGAAGAAAAACAGAAACAAAAACACCTCAGGGGGTTTCAAGATTTTGTGGGCAAGGCATGTTCCTTGTTGATGGATAACTCTGTAGCAAGGCCATGAGCAACCACTGCAACATGAGCAGAGAGGCTGCACAGTGGAGGTGGACACTGATGGAACTGAAGGGAAAGATGAAGAGTCCTGCTCCAGCATCTGCAGTCCCAGACCACAGCTTGAAGGGTGAATGACAAATCTCCTCCATGTCCTTGAACAGAGAAGGTTGGATGGAGGGCAGACACCTCCCTGTCCATGACAGCATTCTGTCCCACACTGGGCTATGTGTTGTCGCAACATTGGGATCATCCATCCAGTTATAACTTTGTGTAGTTCTGGCTAAGCTGGACCAGTAATAATGATCATGTGGACAACAATGTTTCCTGTAAGGAATGTGGAACTGCTTTTGCTGGTTGATGTATAATTAGGCTGTGAAGCAAGCACCAGCTGCTGAAGTTTCAGTGGACAGAGGGTATTGCTAACTCTATTCCAAACAATTTGCATCTCTGAAAGCAGTCATGACTTTCTCTTCAGCTTTAAGAAATCTTGTTGGAGATTGGAGGAACTGGTTGAGAAAAGAGAGGACCACAAGCAACAAGACAATGATCAGTGTCCCTGAACTCATTCTCCTGGAATTAAAATATTGCTATTGTTGGCACCTTTGGCCAATGAGATGCATCACAGGAAATCCCACTGATGTTTATCATCTCTCTATCAGTTTGTCACAAATTTCCCTTCTACTCTGCAAGTAGAAGTTTGTATTTAATTCCTGAAAGTGAAGAGCTGACAGAGATACTCCAGAGTGACAGCAGAAGTTTGGGAGTTGGAAAGCTCCTATGTTTCCAGAGAAACAACAAATAGGCATCTACTTGATTTTCATGTCAAGCATGACAGAGACAATGCCCATCAAGGTCTCTACTGTGCATTTTTTATACAAGTGAGATTACAGTACCATATTTATGGTTCAGAGTTCCAAAGCATTCATATGATGTGATGCTTTCAAAATGCCATGTTGGAAACTACATGCTCTACTAAGCTTCCCAAATTGTTCTGGAAACATCAGTGACCAAATCCTTGACCGGGGTTGCCAGTGAGCTAAGAAGGAAAATTTCCTGTGGGAGTTTAACTCATCTGTCAACTGAGAGAACGTGAATCAACATGAAACCTTTTTTGTAAATCTGCTGTTAAAATAAGGAGCAGGTGCACTGAAGTCAGAGTTCTAAGGAACAAAGATAACATCTAGCAGCACATTCATGAATATCAAGGTATCTTACAACGCATCAAAGCATATCTAGATAATCCTTAACTGGATTTTATTTCAAGCCATGCAGCACTAATGGCCACAATCCTAACAAAAACACTTTAAAATCATCATGTTTACCACAGCTCCTAGATAATTCGTCATCACTGGTTGCATCAGAGATGACATTATCGCATTTTTTTAGGCCACAGCACAAACTCCAAGAAGATAACACATTCTAGGTTATTTCCAGTTTCTTTTCTTTCTCTTGGGTAGAACTTGCAATTCCTACACCTCAAGACAGTAGGAATTTAATCATACTACATTTCAAACCATGTGGAGGAATCATAGACAAAAGCTGATTTGTAGTAGAAGTTGGTTAGTACTTCCACTTATCTATCCGAAAATAAGGAGATTAAAGGAGCAGGGAAAATAATCTTTATTCACAAACAAATCTAGAAAGGACAAATTTGAAGTCTAATAAAAATAAATGGTTGGATACATAATTAGGTTCATCTCACTACCACAGAAAGAAAAGGGAAGCTGTAGTAGGACCACATTTGCTTTATTCTTTCATATCCTCATTGGAAGGACTCACAGGAAGCAGACACACAGAACAGGAAAGACATGGTCAAACAATACCATTAAAAAAACTTATCTCAAGTTGACTGCAGGATGGGACAGTAACACATAATTAAAGGAAAAACAATTTGGCCTCTGCCTTCCAAAGAAGCACATATTATGAACTGAATAATACACATCAAGCTTGCCACTGCCTGGCCACTACACAAATGCACCCTGGGTGAATCTTGGTGTAACTGCAGGATCCTATGATTTCTGAATAATTTAGGCTAGAAAGGACCTCCGAAAATCTCCGGTCCAACCTTCTGCTCAGAGTAGAATTGGCTGTGAAATCAGATCAGGTGAGTCTTAAAAACCACCAGGAACAAAGTCTGCATGGCCCCTCTGGGCAACCACTGCTTAACCATCCTGGTGGAGAAAACATTTATCCTGAAGTCCACATTTCAACATACGTCTGTTAACTCCTACCCTGCATCATTGTGAACAGCCTGGCTCCATCTCCTCAACTACTCCAACATAAGCAGTGAGGGGCAGCTGTCAGGTCCTCCAAAGCCATCTTTTCTCCAGGATGAGCCAGCCCAAGTCCCTCAGTCTCTCCTCACATGGCAGGTGCACCATCATGATAGTTCCTTGCTGAACTCATTCCAGGTTTTTTTGATGTCTTTCCTGTGCTCAAGAGACCAAACCAAGCTACAGTATCTAAATGTGCCCTTATGAGTGTTGAAGAAGATAATCCCTTCTCTTGATCTACTAACTCCACTTATCTTAAAAGAGCTCAGGGTGCTATCAGCCATGTTTGCTGCCAGAACACTGTTGGTTCATATTTTCCTGCTATTTATACCATATCTACATTCCCTTTCAGCACAGTTGGTCCCCACAGCCAGTCACCTGTTTTGCTTCTTTTCCAGGTACAGGATTTCACATTTGGCCTTGTCTTAGTTTCAGCCAGAACAGTGTTAATTTCTTTACAGAGCAGGGGGTGTGGCCAGACCCTACTGTTTTTCAATACCATCTCCTGTCACTTGTGATGGGCAGGACTAAGGGACTCCTTCCTATTTCAGGACAGGGGAAAATGTGGTGTGGTGAGGAAGAGCAAGCTGGTATTTTGCTTGTTTCTTTCCTGCAAATAGTTTGTCTTATACCGTTTGTTCTTAATATTGTTGCTGTTACTGTTTCTTATCTTATCTTATCTTATCTCATTGCTGTTTCCAGTAAATTGTTCTTATCTCAACCTGTAATTTTCACCTTTTTTGTTCCTCCATGTCTCAACTCTGTCCCGGGATTGGGAAGGGAGAGGGGAAATGGGAGGTGGGGGAGAGAGCAAGTGGCATCTGGTTTGGAATCATCTTGGTTGGTAGGGGGCACTAAATTGGGAAGTGCCATTCCCAAGTCACGACAGGCCTGAATGGATTTCCTGTTGGCCCAGTCCAGCCATGTCTCTTGGAATGGCAACCTTGTGCACCAGCACACTGACTGGTTTCCCCAGTTTGATGTCACGTGTAAACATGATGAATGTGCATCTGGTCTCCTCCTCCAGGTCACTGATGTTAAACAGGGCATGTCTCAACATAGACTCTGTGCTTGTCACAGGCCTCCAGGCTGAACATGACCCATTAACCACTAAAACAGTACAATCCATGCACCAAGGAATGGGAGATTGCATTGCCTATACAAAACTAAGTGGGTTTACAATAGCAATATCTCAAACTGCTTTGTGGGCTACAGTAAGTTTCAAAAGGTCATTATAAAAAGTATCTTCTTATCTTATTTGAAACAGAGTTTGTGAACATTAAGAGCTACCATCTGTGCAGATAATATATAACCTTCTTTAAATGATTATTTGTCCTCATACTTCCCTTTAGGTAATATTTTCTTTTTTTATATTTAAAACATATCACCATGTCAGCAACACTCACTACAAAGGAACAGAAAGTCAGATGCAAACCACCCTTGAGCACAGGTGCTTACCATACATACCTTGACAGGCTGCTTATAAAGAAAACACAGTAAGGAAAAAATTAGGTTTCTTCCTCCCTCTACAATTCGCCAAAATCATAGACACAGGAAGTTCTGGAGGTTCAAGTAAAACTGAGTTCAAAACAGACTGGACATATTCACAGGATAAACAGTCTCTAGTGACTACAAAACAGTGATCCAAATGCAGTCTTTGGACATACTGAGGACTTGTATATATCCATCAGTACCTCTTACCAGCCTCTTTCAGAGAAGCAACACTGCACAACAAAAACACACAATTTACAGCTGTGTATCAGTCAAAAATGAAATCTCACAACATATACCAGTTTTCCAGCAATGTATTAGTTCCTATCATCTTTGCCAGCTCTATGCAGAAGAATCAGAGCTTTTCCTGTGCCCTGAACAAATGTTTCTAGGAATTATAATGAAATGCATTATTAATGCCATTTTAATTTTTAGGACAGTTACTTGAAAAAACAACTTCTCTCACAGTTGGAGTTTTTATAGGTGAGTCAGAAAACAGCAAGTAATCTGCCTGAGACTCCTAGAGAAGACTCCTGGAGTTCAGTGGGAGCTGAACCCCAATGCACAGACATGCTTTTTGAAGTCTCAGACTTGGTTCACAAATCTGTTATTTCTGATTCATGGCATTATGGACACCTTTCAGTATGATATCAAACACTGTCACTGGCCCAGTGATTTCAGTGGGAGGATCATAAGCAGTGACAGAACCATGACCTAGCTACAGGAGCCTAAGTGTATTTTCTACTGTCATAAGAAGATAATTTCACAAAATTATTTGGGTTTCTTAATTGCTCCACACATTATTAATTCACAGCTGACTCACCTTCAAGCCTTACCCACACCCAGGATCACAAGAAATAAACAATACGTACTTGTTGTGCCTTTTATCTGGGGATCAGAAAGTACCCTATCCAGACTGCCCTGCCCTTATTAACTCACCAGATGTTTTCTGCACTTTATAAATGGACATGTGGAGCTACTTTTGTTTCTTGTCCATCCTTTTCTTGCATCTGTTTTTCCAGAAAAGTATTACTGAGTTCAACAGAAGTGATGAGGTTCATAGAAGAATTACTGTGCAGAATGCATGAGCCATAATGTGGGAGGGCAGGTTAAACAGTACCTTCTAACTCCCTATTTCTCCTGTCAACCCCAGCCTTAAAATTGCATTGATGAACTGCTCTTCTACATTTTCTGCCTTGGTCTTATCACTGGACCATTTTGTGTCTCTTAAGGGGAAGTAGAGGGTTCCTCAGCTCCATTCCTGAATGGCTACACTATGCCAGTGACAGCAACCTTGCTAGGGCAGTTGCTATGAGTTTCTTCCCATATTTTCCAGTCTTCAAAATTTCACAGTGGGTGGATCACTTTGCCTTTCTAAATCATTGTATGCAAGTCTGCCCTGTTCAACATTTTCTGCATATCTAATCCCAGACTACAAACAGACATTATACAAGTGTGACACTAGCTGAACTTCGAGCACCAGCATTGGCATGTTTTAGCAGTGCTACAGCTGGGCTTCTGCATATTCTCACTGTCCTCAGACAGAGGGACCTGGAGACAGGTTACCAGCACCAAAGGGTCTCTCTGGCCAAACCTCAGGAGCAGATATAAAGTGGTTTACAGGCTGGACAACTGTGTGTCTTATCTGAAGTATCTATCAGCCCATCTTCCCAGGGAGAGGCTGCTTTGCCCTCTCTCACAATGGATGAGTGCTACAGCGACAGAGGGTGGCAGGCTGGATAAGGGGCCACATGTGATCTAGAGTTGGATGCTGAACCTCCCTGCTCTCTCTAACATTTTGCATTATCAGATGCCCTTTTATGTCAGATTGTTGCCCTTGCTCTAGGTCCAGCTGTGTTCAGCTGTGTTGGAATACAGGACAGATTTATATCTTGCTATGGTGCATCTACCAGGAAATATTTCAGTCTTTACTAAATAGAAATGTTTAATTTGTCAACCAGCAGTTTCCCCTAAAGGTGAGTGACCTCTCTTATTAAAAATATGAACCCTACATCTAATTTGAAATTTTCTGGCCTCAGATTCTAGCCATGGACTCCTGTTATGCCTTCTGTTCCTGTAAAAGTGACCTTTTAGCAACCCCTTATTTTAGCATCATGTATTTTCTCCCCATGAAAGCACTTATTACATGTTACAAATGACTTCTAGTTTCATTTAAGAAGAGAACTCAAATGTTAAGTTTAGCATTCTCCTTAAGTAATTGGAGGTCATGTAAAAAAATCTTGTTGTCCCTCATTTGTACATTCTCTTAATTAGAGCCAAATGTTAGAAATATCCTTAGAAAGACAGAAATAGGCAAGACATCCCTGCTTGGCCTGGTTACACAGCATGATTCAACAGTGGCCACAGATTTGCAACACATTAAGACTTTTAAGAAAAGGAGGAAAAAAAGAGCACTACTTATGCAGGAAGTGAGCCAAAGTTACTCCCTGTAAATCTAGCATAGTATTGAACACTTACAAATTATGAACTAGCGTGGAAGATAAAGAATTTAATTATAACAAAAGGAAACAAAAAATACCCCAACTGGAATATGAAAACTATACAAAATCATAAACTACAGATTTTACTATGATTTGACTTACAGAAAGAAAAAAATTAATCACATTTGCAGAGCCAAAATATTCCAGTGTTATTGGGAAGGAAGGCCTTCTTCTCTTTAATGCCTGAAGATTTCATGATTTCATAAGTTATTTTTGCCAACCTGCTTCATTCAAAGTTCAAGAATCATTTTTGCACTGATTTCATGTCCTTTTCTTTTTTTTTTTTTTTTTTTTTGCAACTATAAAAATAGCTTGGAAAGCTTTACTAATTATTCATTAAATTAACTTAAAATACATTTTTTCATCTTAAAAGTAGTCAGATTCAGGCTTAAAATAGCATCTAAGTTTCACAGCCTATTGAGATTTAAGCAGGTAACTAGCAAATTCACTGGCTGAGAGAGTAATGCAACACTGTATTAGCTGTTCTTTTAGCCTCAGTGGTTTCCCAACAACCTGGCAAAACTGAACCTGACAGCCTTCTAAAATGAGATGACTGCTTGGTGGCGAGGGGAGAGCAGTGGATTTTGTTTATCTCAACTTCAGAATTGCCTCTGACATTGTCTCCCACAACAACCTATCAGACCAGAATGTGGTTTGGTGCAGAAAGGCCGACAAGGAGGTAGACTGACAACGAAATGACCTGTTGAGCTCTAGGGATTGTGGTTAGCAGCACAAAGTCTAGCACCACACAAGTGGAGTACCCAAGTACTCCATACTGGGGCCAAGACAATTTATCCTGTTCATCAACTGTGGATGCTGAAAAAGCTTCAGCAGTGAATTTCTTCAGCTCTCTATCATTTTGTGAGAACTCTGTCTTTCCCATGCAAGCTAACCAAAACAAAGTTACTAGTTTTGTAAATATTCCACCTGCAACTTGCTTTACTGGATTGTTATGGCTTCAACTAGAAAAACATTTGGAAAAGGATGTCTTAGAGTTGTGCCAATCCCCTCGAGGGGTGGATGGCCAGAGAACCAATTACTTTATGCCATTTAACTCACTTTTTGCGAACTAACATAAAAGCCTTGGGAAAAAACCATTAAACTGGCCTTGCTGCCATTTCTACCTGACTCTGGACTTGGTGTGCTTTTCTACGCATCCGCGCTGCAACAGCGACAATCTGTTGTTGATCTGGATGCTGGGACAATGGGTACCCTCAGCACGTTCACAGATGATACAAAACTGGGAGCAGTTTCAGATGCACTAGAGCATCTTGCTGCCATCCAGAAGGACCTGGACAGGCTGAAGAAGTTGGCCAACAGAAACCTCATGCAGCTCAGCAAAGGGAAATGCCACATCCTGGGCAGAAATAATCCCAAACACCACTACAAACTAGGAAGCAGCTCCCTAAGGAAGGACCTGGGCATCTTGATGAACAAGTTATGAGCCATCAATGCACCCCCACAGCAAAGGAGCTGAAAGCTGGCTGAAAAGCAAGACAGGTGCTTCAGCAGGATGCAGAGGAGTGTGTATCTGTGTCCTCGAACAACTGCTTTGAAAAGTTTGCTCGGTTTTTTCCTCTCCCCCCTCTCAGGCTCAGCTTAAAGGTATAGAAAGGCACAAAATTAATTTCTGGGCATAGAGCAGTGATAGGGGATACACATAAAGTCACCCCAAGATAGGGCAGAAATTTAAATACAGGAAACTGAATTTAAACACAAGAAAACTTCTCAGTGAGAGAGTGATTGAACACCAGACCAGTGTCCAGTCTGACCTTGGAGATGCTCAGAATCTTATGGTTCACAGTACTGAGCAGCATGTTCTGTCTGCTCTGATCTCAGCAGGAGGCATTGGACTAGATTATGCCCAAAGGTCACTGCCAGCCTCAATCCTTCTGCGATGTTGTGACTATGCATGTGAAAACAGAAATTCTTTTCATTAGAGGTATAATTTTGCCTCTCTGAGCAGTCACTTGCCTCTCATGGCAAACTGTGTTTTGAAACGTTCATGATCAGTAGAATTTTGTTCTCTTGGCTGTTTTGATAAACATGTATTTTTCCATAGCTCACCCACTCTGTTAAGAGAGATGAAATCCTTACTGAAAGATTGTGTTTTCAGGGTGAAAAAGCAGGAAGAGGAAAATAATACAGGATGGACTTCTTTTGCTAGGAGAAAATACAACAGGCTATATTTACAGAGGACAGCAAACAGACTTTTGGAAATGGCTTTGTCAACACCTGTGGTAAGTGGAACTATCCATATGCTTGAAATTAGGCTTGTGGTTAAGAACTCCATTGAACAAGGTTCAGGGTATCATACAGTGAAGTCCCTTGAATTCTGTTCAGCAGATGGACAAAGTTTAGATCAATAAAATCAGCCAAACAAGCCAGACTAACATAAATGCAGCCACATCCCTGGCTGCCTTTTCACCGGTCATCCCTACTAATAAAGATATACCCACTAGCCCTTAAAGTTATGTCTTATTTACTTACAGAGTTTCTGTCCCACAGATACCAATTCACAATCAGTTTTGTCTGCTCATAAAGGTCTTTGGAAATTATTTTCATTTCAAACTCCTAAACACGGACATTAGGACACTAAGGTTCCTAGACATGCCCAGACAGAGCCAAAAAAGCTTTGCTACCAGGAAACTGAGGTCAGTCTCAAACACATAGATATGTGCTTTACAATGCACACCATCCTGAGATATCCACTGATGTGCACCACAGTCATATGACAGAAGGGACAGGTTGGACATGCATGACACACACAACACACCATAATGG
This sequence comes from Rhipidura dahli, assembly GCA_013399225.1. Lineage (NCBI taxonomy): Eukaryota > Metazoa > Chordata > Aves > Passeriformes > Rhipiduridae > Rhipidura > Rhipidura dahli. Next base: position 612,940 of record VXAC01002802.1, on the reverse strand, counting down.
AAGTACAAGTCATTTTACTCATTATAGGAACATCTCAGCAGAAGCAGGGCACCAGGGTACCACAAATGTAAGATACTCTAACCTCCATTGTGCTTTAAGGTCAATAGGACTGCGGGAAGAAGGACAGGAGAGGTCTAACTGGTTTCACCATTGCTCACTAATACATTAGCTTGGCAACTTGTCCTCATTTTAATTTAGGTATTTTGGAGAGAAAATAAAATCAAAATTTAGGGACAGAAAATTTTAGAATAAGAAGTGTTGCAAGGGATTCAAACTCTGGCTGCCATTTGGTTTGAAAAGTTTGATGTTTTGGGTTTGCTGGGTTGTTTTGGGTGTGCAAGTTGCTTTTCTCATAACTCTGAGAGAAGTACTTGAGAGCTGAGTGGTTTTATGTTGCACAGAAAATATCACTTCTTACAAGGCTGGGAACCTAATGACACTCAGAGAGTTGTTTTTTATTATTATCTTGAATACTTGGAGAAGTCTTTTCTATTATTATATTGAACAAAAGAAATATGGGAAGAAACAGTTTCTCCCTTGCTTGTTTTCCTACCACACACACCCAAAAAAAAAAAAAAAAAAAAAAAAAAAAGGCAGCCCAAGATTATTTTAACATTGAACCAAAACTTTAAAAATGTAACTCAGGTTCCTTACCAAATACCAGTACATTTTCTAAAGAAAGGACAGATCAGCCTTCCTCATCTTCCATAGGCAACAAAGGGCCCCAAGAGGCCTCCAGTTCCCCTTATGTTTTGGTAAAAGCAAACTGCAGTTCAGATAGAAAGAGAGACTCAGTATTTTAGCCTTGAGACACAGATTCTATTGAAACGAGCAAACGAATCTCAGGAACGGGGAGATGCTCTGAACATTCAAGCTGCCTGCTCTAGTCTCTCTAACCTCATAAACTGCATCCAAGTTTCAAGGATTTTTTTTACTAATACTGGATTTAGGAAGCTCTGATTTACTACAGAAAAAATGTACTTCAAGCCACTTTAAAATCCTAACATGTTGTACAATAAAAATAAAAAGCAAAGCAGCAAATACAGCTGGCAGTCCTTGGTTTCTGTGAGCTCTGCTGCTATTTGTATCAGTCCACCACGCAGAGCTGACTCCAAATGGATGTTCTGGCAGAGGTCCCAGACACACATGCCACCAAGTCACAAGCAGCTCACCGTCACACCACTCTTACTAATGAGAGCTACAGCAGCAGTTCTTCAACATCTTTTCCTCTACGCAATCCTGCGATGCTTTCCTTATGTCCCCTCCTGCCTTCCCCAGCCAGATGGAGAACTGCTGACTCCAGGAGAAACCAGGAAGGGAGAGACAGGGAACTGCAGGCTGCCCCATGAGGAAGAGGTTGCTCTTGCAAGGAAGCCTACGGGGAGGGCAGCTAGCAGTGACTGGGCATGGGTAGCAGGAGCAGGCACCCAGATCTGACCACAGTCAGAGGAGGGTAGGCTGGCAGCCCCACAGCTCAAGACTGATACTGACTGGCCACTGTTCCCACACTGCTCCTTGGTGTGTTTGCCCTCCTTCTTCATCTTCCCCACACAGCTGAAGACTCCCCGACTCCCCCAGCCCTGTCCTTCCCAGGTGCTCCCTTTGCTCTGCTCTCTGAAGCACACCAGGCACAATCTTCCCCAACCCCACCCCAGTATATTCCACATTCCCCAACAGACAGAGGTGTGTCCTGGCTTGGCAAGCTTCTGTGCTGCATCGCTGGGAAAGGAGAACAGCAAAACATTACATGGTGTGAAAAGCTGCTTGGATGAGAGGGTAGGCAGCTGGTATGTGAGAGGAGGAAGATTCAGAGGGAAAAGCTGCAAAGTTGAGTCCAGGTGAGACACTGAGTGGTAGGCACAGTAACAGCAGGAGAGAGAGAAAAGTAGACAAAGATCTTCCTTCAAAAGAGCTGGAAAGGATTATGTAGGACTGTGACCATATTTTTCCTCAACCATCCAGGCCTGCCTTCCAGCTAAGCAAAAAATAGAAGAGCTCCTTTTTTACTGTGCACAAGGAATCTCTGGGAAACTTCTTTTGAGAAGAGTGGCTATTCCTCATTCAGAGAACAAGAAACAGAATTTTCTTTTGCAGATTGCTTCAAGCACTGAGATAATCCAGGTGCTAGTTTCCTCCTGAAGCCTGGGAACAGCCCTAAGCACATACAAAATACTGATGAGCAGAACATTTAGCTCATTCCAGAAAGCAATTGAAAGGAACAGCAAAAAGATCCACCAAACTAACAGCATATGTGCATGCTGGAAAGTGAAAAGTATGCTTTTGAGAGCAGCCAGAAAGGATGATAGGTGAGGACAGGGGCCTTAGCCACACGCAGGTCTAATAGAAGGGGTTGAAGGTTTGGAAACCAGAGAGTGGGAAGCATAAGCAGCTTTTATTTTCTATGAGGGAAATCACAAAGGATGTCCTGACTAGGGGGAAAGAAGTGACTGGCAGATGAACTTGTTGGCACATTCTGGGGTGCTGGTGGCCATTCAGAGGACAGGTAGCATGAAAAATCACCAGGCATCTCTGGGTTATGATATTTTGGATGGTTTGTCTTATTTCTCCGTGGTCAGCATAGTTGAATAGGAGAAAAGACTGTGGTGTGTTCCAAAAAAAAGAAGGCTTCAGAGGGAGAAGAGGATAACAAGTATGAGACAGTCTCACACGTGCCAGAAAAAGCAATGTCTGCACAGGGACATCATAGGGATGGCAATTTGCTGCCTTTTCCTGATGCATGTGTGAGTTCAGCAGGGCTGTGGCAACAGCAGTCAGCATTGAGTCCTGCATGAGGTACTTTTGGAGTGGTACAGCTTCAAGGATTCAGCATACCCCTCCTTTCAAGAAGGATGTTCTGCCGATTGCGTGACATTTAAAGCACATTTCATCACCAGGGCATATGCTCTTCTTTCATAATTTCAATTATCTACCAATAAATCATTCAAATGAAGAATTGTTTTCCAAGACAGCACAGGCATTTACCACACCTGCCTGACTTCAGCAGCACTAGCAGAGAATTTTTCTAGAGGCATCTTGGGTTTTGGTGGGTTTTTTTTCTTGCTGTTCTTACACATTTTGGCGAGCCAGAGACTTCTGCCCAACAGAATCATGGTATGTGAGAAAACTCCTGAAGTTTAAATAATTAATCTCAAATATTAGAAGTTCAGTACTCAAGGGGAACCTGAAGATAAAAGCAAAATCATAGCTGATATCTCCAGTATAAGTATATCTGCAGTAAAAGTCCAACTCAGCTGTTCCTCAGTAGGGACAAAATTGCAGGTTTGGAAGAAAAAAACGCTTTGCAAATACAGGGCTTCACTCAAGTTACCTGTTAAAATAAACTGAGAAAATGGATGTTACTCCTGTCACCTGTAACTACTACAGGGTGGACTCAAGTCAGTCTCTACACACAACTACAAGTGCCACCATGACAAGCAAAGGCTTGCGTATCATGAGCAATGCAGTTTTCTCAGCATTGAGACTATAATTTAATTTATTGTGGTTGACATAAAGTAAACACCAGCTATTGAAAAGGAGATTGTCTGTATTATTAGAATCCACTGAAGAAATACCACTGGAGAAAAGGAACAGCTTTTACCGAGGAAAATCCAAGTGAAGAAAGAAGAAAAGCAAGGCAACAGAAAGATCAATTTTCTGGCCCACCAGTCTAACAGAACAAGCATTAAATCTTCAAATGGGTTGTAGATCCTGTGTCTGGTTCTGAAGGTACTCTGCAGAAATGCAGGCATTATGTACTGCTTACTTACAGTTTGCTTGGCTAAAAGCACACAGCCGAGTATATCCCACAGTATTTGCCCTTAAATGGGAGATGTGTGAAATGTGTCCCAGCATACATGCCAGGAAAAGGAGTACAAAGGTATTGCTTTGGGAAGCAGCACATTTTAGCTTTTTGAAGGCCATTTGAGGGAGGCAAGATACAGGCTGAAAGCAGCAGCCCGTGCATGCTGGAGAAGTTGCCAAGAGCCAGGTCGGATGCAAAGGGAAACAATCAGCCTTCTGCAGAGCTATGGAAGAGCTGATTTCACTACCAGCTGTTGTCTGGTTTGAACCTTCTCTCCCCTCAGAGACTGTTGCAAAAGACCCTCTTTGCACACATCAGTAATTCTTACTCATAAAACAAACCCGGACTATAATAAATGAAGTACTTGTTGCTGTGCACTGGCTAACTACCGGGAGCGCACTTGTACTCTTGATTGACCACTCAATTAAGCTGAGCTGAGAGTCTTCCACCAAAGACATTATTCACTTCTCTTGGATGGCAGAAAATATTGTAATCCCAAGAAGGATTAGTATCCTACAGCAGAGCTGTATCATTTTACATCATGTGGGAACCAGACTATTTACCTTAAACTGCATTTAATTTCATAGGCCACTTATTTCAGCTTTTCCTAGGAGTGATTACTGTGATCCTGAAAAGAGAAGGAGAGCTACACTGGGTATTAAGACTCAACAAGATAGGTGTGGCAGCTGAGAGACACATTCTGAGGTAATAGAGCAAGTGAAATTCAGTTCCTAAAAACAAGCTTGAATTCTGCTGGTGTGGTATTTTCTTGTGTTTCACATTTACTAGTCTAGTGTTTCCTTCCTCTTCTTTTTTTTTTTTTTTTCATTTAAAATTATTTGTAAAATAGTAGGCAATAATAATAAATATCCACTTGCAGCCTCCAGTGACTAACAGAGGGACTGACTTCCTCACTAAGAACAGGATAGAGAAATGCAAGCTTGAGGAAAATACTGCCATGGTTTCCTCTGAATACTCAGTGCCACTGGACTTAGGCCTTGGGAAAAAAAAGAATGAGGGTGGAGAGAATGCAAAAAATGCAGAAAAGAACTAAAGATAGAATACTTCTAAGGAAATGTCTGGAAAAATTAAAGTATAAAATGAGAGAAAGGTTGGTTTGTTTAATGTGGAAAGTAATTAGGAAAATGATAAGAAAGAAGGAACTTCCTACTTTCATAGAAGCCAGTGAGAATAAAACCAATATGTTTGACTGAAGAACAGCAAATGGCAATAAGCTGTTATTTCAGTATCTTTAAAAAATATATTTTTATTATCTATTTATCCCTTCCTTTTTTGTTTTGTTAGTAAAATCACTTTCTTTCAGAGGGAAGTGTTTGTTTCTTTAATGTAGCAAGAACACATCTGCAATTACTATTCGTGGGATTTTTGTCCCATGAAGTACAATTAAACCCTATCAAACAAGATACACAAGTAAACAAGTTTACAAGATAACACATAGAGTAAGAAATTAGAAACCTCTATTTCACTGCTTTCCATGCTTAAACTCAATGAATTGATGGCTTTATGTTTGCAAATTCTAAGTAGAACATTTCTTAGTTCCAGAATTCCTAGAAAACAGTAAGAGTAACTTAGAAAAAAAAAAAAACCTAGGAACAGGAAAAGCTCAACAAATAGCAACTGTAACTTAATAAAAAACTACTTAATTTCATAGTCAGCTACAGGAAACACCTGCAATTGTAACTGTAATTGAAATTTTGGTCTTGTATTCAACTATCAGACTGAAATAGTTCATCAATATCCTATACTTCAATATGTTTTTAACATGAGTTTTCCTGGGGAGGGAGGATCATCCACTAATTATTCAAAATCTTTAAACTTTCCTGTTCTATAGAAAATAAATCCTCAGTCTTGAGAAAGAATAGTAATTTAAAGCTCTGACTGTGCAGGCTATAATAATTTCCCAATTACTGTAAAATCTTTGCATGAACGTTAAGAAATAATTCTGAACATTTCCTTCACCTTCAGGCTCAAATGCCCAGTGAGAATTTATCATATTAGAACTAGTCATATTAAAGAAATATGCTGCCCTATTACTTAGACTTTTTGAAAGCTTCAGACAGTAAAAGTCGATTTATAGAAGTAGCTTCATTTTCCAGGAAAATATTCTTAGAAATTGCAGCTTGTTAATACATGCAGTCAAGTATTAAAATGCTTTCCTGCAGTGCTGCTATGCTGGGGGTTTTTGGTATGCATTGTAGTCAGATGTTCCTTTAATACAATAACAAGCAATATTAAATTTATCAACTTTTACTATGCTGTGTGCAACTCCCCAGTGTTAAATATTTCTGTTAAGCAATTCAGCAATTGGCTGGCAAGGAAGAAGACTGGCCTGGCTGAATAGAACTGTGGCTGGAACTCAGGGAAAAAAAGGAGAGTTTATGACCTTTAGAAGAAGGGGTAAGCAACTAAGGAGGATTACAAGGATGCCATGAGGCTATGCAGGGAGAAAATTAGAAGTGCCAAAGCCCACAAAGAACTCAACCTGGACACTGTTGTAAAAGACAATTTAAAAAAGTTCTATAAATACATTAGCAACAAAAGGAGGGCTAAGGAGAATCACCATCCATTACTGGACACAGGGGAAAAATAGGGACAAAGGATGAGGAAAAGGCTGAGATACTTAATGCCTTCTTTGCCTCAGTCCTTAACAGTAAGGCCAGTTGTTCTCCAGCAATGCAGCCTCTTGAGCAGGAACATAGGGACGGGGAGCAGAATGAAGCCTCCATAACCCAGAAAAAAGTGGTCAGTGGCCTGCTATGCCACTTATACACACACAGTTCTAGAGGGCTGGACAGGATCTACCCAAGGGTACTGAGGCCGCTGGGGGAAGTGCTCACTGAATCACTTTCCATCATCTATCAGCAGACCTGGATGACTGGGAATGTCTAACTGGAAGTTAGCAAATGAGACTCTCACCTACAAGAAGGGTCAGAGGGAGGATCTGAGAAACTACAGGCTTATCAGTCTGATCTTAGTGCCAGAGAAGGTCATGGAGCAGATCATCCCAGGAAGTGCTCAAAAAACATGTAGATGTGGCGCTTAGGGACATGGTTTAGTGGTGAACATGTACATGATGGTGCTGGGTTAATGGTTGGACTTGGTGATCTTAAGGGTCTTTTCCAACCTGAATGATTCCATGATTGTGTGCAAAATCTCCTAAATAAAAGTCATCATGTCGGCAAAGAATAAGCAGTGGAGGGAAAGGGACCATAAGGAAAATGGTAAAGGGGAAAAAAAGAGTACATGAGCAAGCAGGATGCTCTACTGACAGTAGAAAGGATGGAAGACAAAGGAGTCAGATTTGTACCTAAGGAAGGAGATATACATGATGGGAGGCTGTCTTTACCAGCTGAAAACCTGTCATCTAACTGGATCTACAAGTAAGAAAGGCGGATCAAATGCATATGGAATATGGAATTAGGTTTAAAAATTATTCTGAACAATACTGCACTTAAAAGATATGGCAGTGGGCAAAGGAATGCTAGTGAGTGAAAAAATGAGAAAGAAAACAGATGCAATACTATGGAATGCAGTAATTGAGAGGAAACACAGGATTATGCCTAATCCGGTGTGGGAAATGGATGTGGTTAGTGAGAAACAAGTGGAATGATTGTGTACTAATACTTAGGTCATAGACCAGAGAAGAAAAAATGGAATTTCAATTGCTGATGCTAAATACATAACAGAAAATGCAATCAGGACTGGAGCATGACTATGTTAGGGAAAGGTGAAAACAGAAGTAAAAATGGTGGACAAGAACTAAACATGAATAATGGCAATGGGGTGAGAAGGAAGAACATCAATAATACAAAATCCTTTTAGGAGAAAGACACTGTGCAGTAGATTCTCAGTTCCTTTGAATGAGATCTCTTCCACTTTTCCCCCAAAGAAATTTTAAACTGACACTCAAAAGACACAATTCATAGTAGGAAATAAGATTTTAAATTATGAGTTAGAAATAGCAAAACAAATGGATCTAGTAGAAGCAGCGGCCCAGTTATTTTGGGATGGGACATCCTATGTTCTTTATTAAAAACAGTTAAACAAGGAGGATTGTGGGTATTCTCAGGGTTGATTTTGGGAGTAGCAAAGTTTTCTGTAAAATAATTGGATTAAGAAAATAATGAGTTGTGAGACCATTATTTGATTTTGTTTACACTAAACAGGGAGATACTAAAAATGCTAGGTAATAAAAAGTAATAAAAATTCAGGACTTCAAAGGGGCAAGTTTGATAAACTATAAGAAAATAAATATTAAATTATTAAATATTTACCTGGGCTGAGGAGGTATCAGATAGGAAGAACTATCTGAGGTCTTGAGGCAGTGCTATAGAACTGCAACTGGAAAAGCAAGACCACAAACAGAAGGACTGAAAGCCAAATTTATGGTGTAAACTGGAAACTCATAAGCTGGAAATATCAAATAGAAACTCATAAAATCACACAGATAAAATCATATTTATTTTATATATCATTATACCACCCTGATATAATCATAAACTACAAAAACACTGCTTAAGTGTCTCAGATGTGTTTCGGCTAGACAAAAGTAACTGCAGTTCTCTTGCTTACCCCTTCTTCTAAAGTCAAGAGCTCACCTTGAGCACAGAGCAAAGGTTTTCACTACCCATATTAAAGGAAACTGGTCTCAAACTGGTGCAGAGTAAGTTTACCAGGGTGATCAAAAGAACAGATAAGCTTCACCTAGACAAGAAGAGGACCCTTGGTTAACCTCAGAAGAGGTAGACTTCTAAGAGAGCTACAAGGTTTGTTTGCATAAATATTTTGCAGAGGCAGCAAAAGAGCTATTTAAGCAAAATGACAGTGCTAACTTAAGAACAAGTGGATGTAAACAGGCCACAATGAAATTCAGGCTGAAGTTGAAGAAAGCTTCTAGCCTGACTGCACAGAGGTTTTGGAACATAATTTTAATGACAGCAGTGAAGACAAAGAGCTTAACAGGATTTTGATCACTTTGCAAATGGCATAGCAGGAGGAGGTTGCCTGAAATAGTAAGAGAACAAATGCTACGATCAGGAAATCTTTCCCATTCCTAATTTAAATTAAAAAAATGTTCACCAAAACTTGGCAGAAGCTATTCAATGCTGTGTTTTAATGGCTGTGTTTGTTATTTCATGAAATGTACTTTAAAAGATTGTTAAAAGAAAAACCTTTCTGTTGAAAGACAGCATGGTGTTTTTATGAAGTACAAACAATAAGTATCCTGGAATCCTAGCCAGCACACTGAAAGCCCATTAAAATAAGTTGCAGCAAATTCATTAGGAAGAGTGATAACTATAAAAATGAGGCATTATTGCAACAGCATAAAGTTCATGTATTCTGGAGTTATGTATTTTGGTAAAATTGATGATAGGAAAAACCATCTGTGGTTAGGACAGTGGACTGGGACTTAGCAGTTCAGTTCCTCAACCTGACATAAACTTTAGGGAAGCCATTCATTCTGCTGCTTAATTTGCTAGCTGTAAAAGTAAAATAATGATCTTCTTTTCCCTTGCCCAATATATATCAAGGTCTCCACACCTGGAGATGGTGGCTGTTGAGAACACCAGGGCTGGTTCTCATATTACATTTCTCATGTTACTGCGACCAGCAAATCGATCATGCAGGATGGCTTTGGCTCTGCTGGCTTATTCCCACTGTGCTGGCTTCTACCAACAGACTGAGCTGTGCTTTTGCAAGTAAAATTGCACAAGGACTTGAAATTCAACCACGACAGAAGTCAGCCTTTCTATATCAACCTGGAAGATCAAAGCTCAGGCTTGTAAATGCATTATACATAAATGAAAGACAATGCAACTATAACCACTCTTCACATGATTAGTCACAAAACTCATATTAACAACTGCCAGTCTTCAAGTTCAAAGGTCAAACTCAGTCACACTCTTAAGATTTAAGTAGAAGTAAAATGTACATTTTACCTTCATCTTTAATATCTTTTCATAGAATATACTCTGTATTTTAAGATGTCTCTCTCAATGCTTTTTTTGAACAACTTCAATACCTCCCAACAATGTAACAAAAAGAAATGGGATTAACCCCAAGAATTTCAGTGTAAGCAGAAAATCTTGCTGCATGTCTGGAGAAGTTTTTGTGAAAAACAAAGATTACCACATTTGCATAAAGGTTGACTTGCTTTAGTCCATATTTTGCAATGGGAGGCTTATCATAATTCTCTTGTTTATTATTATTTTTACAACCTATAAGGCAACATGAAAACCCATTCTACCTCCTATGAATTGAACATCTACAAACTTTTATCTCCATTTAAAAAACCCCAGCAGCTCTGAATTAATAAGCCCCACTTAACATGATGCAGGACAAATTTTATCTATCTGGTATGCAGAGAGCAGAGTTTTATTATCTTCCTTCCGCCAAAAAAAATCCAGCAAAGAGATGAAGCAGCTCTTTTGATAGATCTGGAAGACTGCCCATGTTACCCAATGTTCACCTCACAGCACATATTATTTTGGGTTACTGCTGAATTACTACATGAACAGTGCAGATTAATCCCATGCAGAAAAGAAACAAACAGTGCTGAAAGTTGTGCCGGCCAGAAAGCAGCCACTCACAGTAACACTGCTGGGGACAATTTTATACAAGGGAGACAGACAGATAGACATTGCCTTTTTGCATATGAAGCTGGTTTGTCATGCATTGCACACAAGCCAAAGGAAATGCTTCACGTCTTTGTGCAAGGCTTTATGTAAATAACACCAAACTGACACATTCAGCCAGTCACGTGTTTTTATTCTTTATAAGAAGGATTCCTGACTTTACAGATGCAATCCTAAAAGCAAAAAAAAGCTCACTTAGGTTTCCTGAGCCTAGGAAGAACCCCAGTGAATGAAGAGGAGGGAAAGACTTAAAGAGAAAGGGTCTTCCTGCATGCAGCTCTTTGTACAACTGGAATTTGCCTTTGTATTTGAAGGCTGATTACATGGCTACCACAGGCTGCATCCTTAGTGAGAGTATACTGATCTCTCTCCTTTAAGTTAACCGTGTTTGGGGGACAGAAGTGCATCAAATGCAACTCAGCGGAAAAGCAGGTCCAAAGTTAAATCTATCACTATCTCCAGGCAAAAAACACCAACAAGCCTCAAATTAAGGGAGAGAAAAAATCGGGAAAGGCCACACAACACCAAGATACAAACGGCAGCTCATGAAGCTTCCAAGTTCCAGCCTCCAGGAAAAGCATGGCAGTTACCTGCTGCTCTTGCAGCTTTCCCTCAGCCACTGGGCTATGATGCTAATTGGAAACAAGCTGCCAACAGAGACAGACCTTGGTCTGCCCTCATATGACCATCCTTGGACCTGCTGCAATGAGTCCATAGAAGAGCCATGAAGATAAGCACAGGGCTGGAATCATATGACTCTCCTGAGAGAGCTCAGTCTGCAGGAGACAAAGCTTGAGGAAGACCTTATAGCACCTTCCAGTACATAAAGGGGGCTACAAGAGAGCTGGAGAGAGACTTTTGACAAGGGCAAGTAGTGATAGAAAAAGGGGGAATGACTTTACACTGAAAGAGGGCAGATTTAGATTTAAGATGTTTACATGTTAACACTCTTCCTAACATTTATTTGTTAGGAAGAAATCCTTTAGTCAGAGAGTAGTGAGGCACTGGAACCAGTTGCCCAGAGAAGTTGTGAATGCCCCTGAAGTATTCAAGGCCAGATTGTATGGGCTCTGAACAACCTGGTCTAGTGAAAGGTGTCCCATGAGCTCCCATGGCAGAGGGGATGGAATGAGATGATCTTTAAGGTCCCTTCCAACCCAATGGTTAGTCTATGATTTTTATGTTTATGTTTTCTCAAAGTCTGTTCACACACACAAAAAAAAAATAGACACACAATATGCTTTTTCAAAGAGTCAACACATGGTTAGTAGAAATCAGTGATACTTTGCAAAACACTGCCAACCCTGAGGGTTTACACAACAAAATGACAAAACAGAATAAAAATCTGGACGTAGCAGAGGCAGAAGAGGAAGTTTATTTTACAAATTTTTGTCTAGCAAATTTGTTTTTCAAAGTTTGTTTCCATAATTGGTAGGGGTGACATTTTTACATTATCAAGAATTCTTTGCAGGATTCAAGTTCTTTTGCTATAGGAAAACTTAAGCACTAAAACTGCTACAAGTTGGATCAGTTCCGTATTCAGCATGTCCTCTAAGATCGGAATTTCCTTGGATTTTTTTTCACTTCTGGTGTTCCTCAGTATTAGCTCACATAATGAACACTGCAAGTGTAAATTGAAGCTACTGATAAAATGATTGAGCTACTGATGTAGGAGCTCTCCCTCCTACATCAAAACCCAGGAAAGGTTTAGGAAGAAAATCAGGGCAGTGTTTTATCTACCACAGCATTAAGACTTCTCTCCCTCTGCTTACATGGGAGTAACCTGAAGAAGATTCTCAAAATATTTTCTTGAGCTTGCGAAATTTCTGGAGTGCCACAACATCCCACTCTGGTGCTAATCCTGTGAACTACCAAATAATTTCACAGCCATAAGCCTAAACCATGAGCATGACTCTAAGGGAGCTGCACCTGCCCTGGCTTGCAGCAGGATTCCTGATGGCACACCTACAATCGCTTGCTAAACTTTCTTTCCTAAGCTGTATGGCACCAGCAGTGGCACTGGGACCAAGAAACTGTGATAAAGGGCAATGTTCTTCCCTTTGGCCAAATGTCTGCTCCCACCACATGAATCTAAGATCCTTTTGGCCTACCCAGGGCCTGGGAGAGGATACAGCTCAGCCTTGAATATTCTCATAGTAAAGAAAAAATCACAGAAAAAGTGTAAGTCCATCAGGGTGTTCTGTACCATGAGAACAAATTTACTGAGAATCTTATCCCATGCCAGGCAAACTACAGGCAAAAATAGAAGAGCCTGCTGCTTATAAAGCATCCTGTTAATTTTTGCTTTTCTCTTCCTCTTGCGAGCAAAAGTTTCAACTCTATGAATTTTACATCATTCACTTCATTGCCAATTAACACAAAATTAGATATTGGTGGGGGGTTGGGGGGAAGGAGGAGATTAACTTCTCCCCCTTCCTAGCCTCAATTTCCCTTGTTTTCCTCACGTTACCCCCAGTCTGCTGGAGGACCGGCAGCACAGGCAGCTGGGGAGCTGGGGTCAGGCAGCTGCTCCTTCCTGCTGTGCCTCCCTTATTCCTTCTTCCCACATCTTGTTCTTCCTGCCCCTCCGAGGACCAGGAGTGGTCCCACAGACATGTCCCCAGTGATGGTCCCTTTCCAGATGTCTCCTCCTGCTTGCTTGTGACAGCTGCTCTTCCCCAGTTATGTGTGGGTCTGGCAGTGGGAGTTGCTTACTGACACCCTCCATGGGGCACCCCACAGCCTCACCCAAACCCCCTAACTTACACCCCAAACCCTCACTGACAACAAAACACCAGAAGCCAGGGCTGTTGTGATTTCAGAAATCACACTGTGAGCCCTTCTTCTGCACCAGCAAAAGAAGGAAAAGAAACGGCGAGAGGCCAAAACACGCATTGCCCAGGCATCTCCGAAAGCTGCAGCAGCTGGGCTGCTAACGCACACGGCTGACATCAGCCAGGCTGGGCTTTTGCAAGCAAGTCATTCTGTTTTTTCCAGACAAAATCAGTTTCAGCTGCAAAATCCAGTTATCCAGGTGGGTATCTCTGGTTTGGGGAAAGAGAGGGGGTGTTTCAAGCATGGGGAAAACGCACTGGTGGGGTGTGGGAAGGGGCCAATGCTGCATCTGCTGGGGTTGCAGTTGGCAGAGTCACACCAGCAGGACTGTGAATTTTGTGCCAGTAAAACTTTCAGGGTAATGCTCCAAAAGTAATAGCTGTAAATATTTATCTTTTATGCTTAAAAAGCCTGACTGCACAAAACTGCTAGATGCTGGTGTATGCACTGGAGGGATAGGAGAAGGGGAAAAATGTCAAGGCCCAGATGTTGTCTGCTAAGGTCCTTCTAAGGTAAATTTTCTGTAGCCTGTTAGCAAGAAATCATCCGTTTTAGAGAGAAGCACGCATTGGAGTGTTTTGTTTTCTCAGAGAAGTGTGGAATTTGAAGCCAGGTCCTTTGGCTTATCTGTTGTAAACCATGACTGTTTCTCAGCACCACACCACTCAGTATTTCCTAGAGAAGGGATTCTGAGAAAAAAGAAAGAGCCCCAGTTCCCTAGAAGCATTAAATTAACACAAGGGATCTGTAAACGAAACAGCAGAGGCTTGAAAGCCTTACCCTTTACTGTTTCCTGCTTTCTTGGAAAAATCTCAGTATTAAAACAGATTGGATTACATTACAGGACTAGTTGCTGCTGAAGAATTTTATTTTGGGTTATAAAACACAATGTTTGCTGTTTTTCTAATTCAATTTGCTTTTACCTTCCTTATGTCACACTGTTAGTAAGGCTCCTGTGAGAAAATGCAGGTTGTTATTGCCTGCAAACTACCCCAATTATCATCTGCTCTCACTTTGTAAAGTAATGTAGGTAGAAACTGTAGTAAGTATAATGCCGATCTAAAGAAGTATGTACAAGTTTAAATCCATTTACAGCTTTTGCTTTGGGCATATAAAATAATGGCATTAAGAACTTGTTTCCCCAAAAAAATCCCCAACCTTAAAAGGCTAACACATCTCTAAATTAAAACAAACAGTAATCCTAACACTTCCAACCAGTTTACATCTCTGAATTATAAAATGTAAACAAGTGATCCTACAAACTTTATTTCCAAGGGTTTGTGCCTTTGTAGTGAAGTTTTCAGCTAGAATAACAACATCAGCAGCCTCGTGTGGACTCGGAATAATTTCACCACAAACGGCTGACTATAACTGCAGCTCTTCAGCCTGCAGTCCTGACACAAGGAAGACTTGCGTTTAATACAGTGGGAATTTTTGCCAGGTGATAGCCACAGGATCAGGCTTCCTGGGTAGGATAAAAATCTAAAGCGAATTTTTATTTCATGTTTAAAAGTTTTAAGTAGGTGAAGTGAAAATTCTTGGCACTCCCTAATGACATCAAAGATTGAGGGAGGAAAAAAACAGGAGATTCTTGGTAGCAATATATTTAGCACCTTTCTTGGAATGTAATTGTTACTGGAAACTTTGGGGGTGTATCCATATGCATTAACCACTCTTATACTGTAAAGTCTGGTTTCTGAACTCATAAAAGTATTACACAATATTCTAACTACCTCAAGAGGACTGATAATAAATCAGAGCATTTCACAATAATTCTAAAGATAAAGAGAATAATCAATTTAAGCTGGAAAAAATATTCTACTGCAAATGTTACTGCAATTACAATTTCTCTGCATACTGCAGTGATGCTTCTCACATGGCAAGTATGATCAGAGTTAAAAATATAAAAGTGGCAGGCCTAGGCAAGTAATTGACTCTGCCAAAATTATAGATGTGTGTAAAAAATTGATTTAATTCTGTCTTTTTCTACATATTCATGGGCTGTGAGAAAAATGGGGGACAAAGGGAAGTTGCAGTGAAAACAAGTGATGCAGGTCAGGATCAGATTGTTTTCCCTGTCATCTCTTAATAATATTCAACTGTTTGGTTTTGTCTTCCTGATGCCACCTGTATGTTAACACAGTGAACTTTTAATGAAGAACATTAAATGATACCATAAAGCCCTTAAGAAATATTCCTTCTCAGATGGCACAGCACAGCACAGCACTATGAGATTTGAAAAAGAGGGAGTTGTGTGACTGAAAATCTATAGCCACTGCCCAGTCTGTGTTCCTGTTCTGGATTGTTTATATGCAGTTTTGTTTAAAGGTAAGAGAACACCAGGACAGTCCACCAAAATCCTATACTTTCCTCTTGACAAATACTTTACCTTTTTCTAAAAAAGACATATATCAACCTAAAATCAAACTGCAGAGCCATTTTTGAGATAGACATAAAGAAAATATAAATGACATGGACTAACTAATGAAAATTACTCAAAAGCCCTACAGATTTTTAAATTATTTATTCAGGTTCTTCTTACATACTAATGTAGTTTCTAGTATCATAAGCAGAAAATATAGACAACCAAACACACAGTTATTACAACATTAAACAAATACTTCAAGTGTAAAATTTTCTGCAGTTCCAACTAAAATACTGAGATTTTTTCAAAAAATACATAAAATTATGTAAATACAAAAATTATGGCTCAGACTTGTCTGCAATTTGCAGGTGACTTTAAATGACCTGAAAAATAAATTAAGGTACTATTCACCAAAATGAATTCCTAGCTGAATATTCAGATCAAACAGCAACAAGTACAATAGCTCATATTATCTTTTGAATGTAATTTTAAAATTCAGGCACAGAATTATAGTAATTTTGACAGCACAAGGAATAATTATGGTTCATACAGAAGTCTTTCTGTCTCCCAATTGCACATGTATGTATTAAGTTATAATAAAGTAAATAAGTACTTGCTGAAGGAGAAAAAAAATTTAATTTTTTTTGTTCAATACACAGTATGCCTGTTCAGCTCTTAATACTTTCAAACTTATTTTCTTTTACCTCATCTCCTTCAGAATACATTTACCACTGACCATCAAATACTTCTAAGTGCTGCCACTGTCTGTCTTGGGAAATTAAGGGTGCTCCTTAATATAACAACTGAGGAGCTACTAAGCTAACTAAGTCCCAACTGCATTAAAAAAGCCATTAATGGACTAAAAACATTCTAGGTTGTCACGACCAATAAATATCCATGTCTGAATGTTTTTAAAGGAAGTTAATGTTAAATCTAGGTACTCTGAGTCGCAATTCAAATAGAAAGGAAACTCTCTGAATTCTTCCCTCTCTTGTAGAATTTAATCTCTATAAACTTCTGGGAACTTTGGATTTCAGGAAAATCAGACCAATATTACACAAGTATATTGAACTTTATGGAGACAAAATATTTTAAACTCCTTGTAAGGTTCTACACCCAGTTCTTCTTTATATAGATATATATGTGGGTAGGTGTGCATCTATTTTAGACATCTGCATACATCTGACTTCTTAAAAAATCTTAAATATTGATCAGATATTGTGTGATAAATATAAGTGCCAAGCTACCCACAACCAACAACAATAAAACTATTCTCAGAAAGGATTTTTCTTAGGCTTCTGTAATATTTGCAGAAACAGTTCCATATTTTTAATATTTATAGCTAAAAAATAATTCCACTAATATATTTTTGTGAAAAAAACACAGTAAATATTTGGTAAAAGCCTTCAAAATAAATATGATTAATGAATATTGTATAGCATCAGCTATTTTATATAAACATGCAAATTTTTAGACCATTATGCTTTTCTTTTTACAAAGAGGCTGTGCTAACAAACAGGTTTTAAGAACTTACCAAATATACAAAATATATTTACTTAGAAAATAATATGCTTGGAGAAATATGCTCCTGATTTAAATGTGGATGAAATGACAAAATATTTGCTTTGAGAAAAGGGAGTGACAGAATTAGAATAGCAAATTCATTCTGTCTGAAATATTTAAGCAATTTAGTGGTTTCCTACTCTAAATCCTGCTCACGGTATAGAATATGAAAACAAGTCAATAAAGCTTGACAATAAAGCCAGAGATAGTGCTGTAACTGATAGCCTTGGGTGCAAAGGAATAAATGGCTTAAATGCAGAATGTGGACAGATTCTCAGTTGATGGCCCACTTGTTTAGCTGCTTTCAGTGGGACTGGGACAATTTAAACCAGCTGAAGGCCTACCCCACCATTTTCTTGTTCAAACAATTCAATCTGATCCCTGCTTCAGGGAGAAAAGGAGGGCAAGATTTCTAATAAAAGGAATACCACCACCTGATTTTGTGTTTTCTTTATTTTTAAAATAGGCAGAGCTCTAAAAGTCAATAATAATATCCCATTGTAGATGTGGGACTGAAATCAATAAAACACAGTAAATTCAGTTATGGGAAACAGCTTTGAATGGTTTTAATTATATTTTCCTAGAAAGGCTTATAGAATGTTATTGATATTTGACCTGGAAAGTTCTGTTTTCTATTACAAAGTACATAGTATCAATACAGCACCATATATGTCTGCATTCAAAGTCTTTAACCCTTTGCAGGCCCCAAATGAAAAGAGAGGCAGGTGGATTTTCTTTTTTTTTTTTTTATCTGAGGAAACCAGATGTCATCAAACCTGCCACCTGTCATAAAGCATTAAACCTCTGTTGCAATAAAGAAATAATGAGGTCTGAAGCATCATCACACTGTAGCATGGTGAAGAAAGAGAGCAAACTATTCATTTTGTCTATGATGACAGTTGTATGTTAACTGCTTAAATATATTTTATTTTACAGCTGCCTCATTCTTTCTCTCTCTTGAAGCCAGCTTATATGCCTGCCCACCCTCTGGAAGCCTCTGCCTTCTGTCATTTTCCTATGTGCACATCCCAGCTGATTGAATCCTTTATTAAATTAGATACTGCATTAAATTTAAAAAATAAAAAAAAAAAAAAGCCATACAGTGTGAGCAAAGGAATCCAGTTTCTCAGAACTATAAATTGCAAATCCATCTGGTCTGGGAAGGGGACAATAAAAATATATGGAAAGTGATTAAGAAGTACTCCACGATACCCACTCTAGCTAGCTACCATAGGTCCTGAGAGTCCATCCACCCTGTGCATTCACACCACAGCTAAGCAGCTCCAGCAGATGCATAAATGAATATCACTGCCTCCAGTGAATGTAAGAGAAAGCAGATCAGCAGTCACTTGCCCAAGGTGACACTTTAAATCAGAATTAGAACTGGGAATAAAATTCCCAAATCATTCTGCTCTCCTGGTTCAGGCACCATTCAGTGGATTGCAGCACTAAAAAACCAAACAAACACACAGATAAAATTGACAGTTTGGTGTAAAGGGAAAATTTTTTCAGGACAGGAGCCTTGTGACCAGGCTAAGGACAGTCAAATAACATGCATTCAGGCTCAATCAGAGCACCCACCTGAAATGGGACTGCTGATAATCCCCAAAGAAAAGTGGGTAATTTAAAAGCCCTTGGCGTTATGAAAACATCAGTTCAAGGAAAATGCAGGCACACTGTGGCCAACAGTAACCACTTCATTACTTACAGTATATATACTCTCTATATATGTGTGTATATATATATTTACAGATACACAGACATGTGTATATATATATGTATATATATACAAATTCACACAAACACAGAATACAGCTTTCCATGATGATTCAGTAAGGTTAGAAGTGAAAAGGAGCTGCACAGTACTTGAAAGGAGACAGAAATGAATGGAAACAGCAAGGCTCAGATGCATGCCCCAGTCAGACATCGTCTGGATACAGCAAATCAAAGCTATAAATATAGGTTAGAAATACACAGGAGTCACTGGTGGAAGAGGCCAAGGGAGTTGTTTCAACACCTTGGCATGCTACTCAGAATGATCTTTAAAATCCATTAAAAAGGGAATATATAGTGAGAGTGAAAAGGCAGCAAACGTAAATCATTAAAGAAAACAATCTCCCACTCAGTCAATGCTCTGCTGGGTTATGTCCTGCACCAACACAGCTTCAAACTGATATCAAGGGGGCACCAACACACAAAGCAATTTTTCTTTCTGTTTTCTTTTTTGTTTTAAATACCAAAACAAGGTTTCTTAAGATCCACAATTAAGATGCAACTGTTAAGCCTAAGAAGGCAGGGAAGGAATTTTTCATGTGTGAAATTTTATTCATAACTTAGTAATCCACGGATTCTTTCATATTTCTCGAGACGCTTTAACTAGCTCGATATTTGGATGGATGGCACATCTGGGTGTGGCTTGAAAATGCCATTTACTGAAAATGTAAGCAAAAGGCTCTTAGGGTAGTTTTTTGATGCTTGAGAAGAAAGTCTTTGGAGATACTATATACAGTGATTATAAGGGCAGGGACTAAATTCATCACTCTTAAAGGAGAAGGGTGTTTACTGCCTTCAGACTGTGACAGAACCAGTCTTTGGAAGTATGAGATGTACAGCATTTGGGTAAGAGTACTGGATCAGGCCAAAACATAAACCAAAATGTAGATAGATAAGACCACACGGGGGGTTCAGACACAACTCAACAACAGCATGTCAGGAGATGGCTTGTGACCTGCAAGACAGGATGTAAAAAGGCACAGTTAAGCCTGGCTGAGAGAGCCAAGAAGTAGGAATGTATAGAGCGACCAAAGTGTCCTTTAAAGAATACAAATCCTGCTCAGTTACCACAAACAGATGGAGTTCTGCATGTCAAGGAAGGGGAGAATGGAACAAGCCAACTGGGGCAGCAAGACTACGATCTGAAGAGAGAACTAACAGGCTCCACAATGTGGTATCCACATCCCACCATTACCTTCGCTGCTGACCCAGCACCAACAGCTCTTTCACCACAGCAACAACACTTTTGGTTGTTCTGTCAAAATGCCCAGCTCCTGGCATCATTCTGCCAAACATGCTGCCCTTGGTTTTCACAAAGAAAAAGCCCTACATTCTCCATGAAGAGAAAAGGCAGAGAAGACTTGAAAATGTTAACCCTCAAGAGTTAGAAACTAAAACCATGCATTGCTCCCTGTGCCATGCCTGCAGCTGTGGTTGGCACGCTCCAGATACCCCTCCAGGACATGCCAGGCAGAAAGGCAACTGGTCTTATGCATGGCCTCAGGAGAGAGCAGATTTTTGGGATCCTGATTTGGCATCCAGACAAAGTTTAGTCACGGTCCAGATCAAAACCAGAGTTCCCCATTTAAATCTCTCTTCTGCAGCACAACTGTCATGTAAACAATCACTTAAACCCCATTTTCTTTGGTAACATTTTTTAGGAGGAGAACAATAAGATGGCATGTGTGACTGCAAACCATCCCAGCCACCCGTGGGAACAGAGCAAACAATTAACTTTTTTTACATCATTTTTTGCTTTTGACTTAAAAGAGGAAATTCCTTTTTCAAACAATTTTTATGGGTAGTCAGTGTATCCTGGACAAAGACTAAGACCCGTGTAAACTACAGATTAGTTTGGGAAGCTCAAGTGTCATAAATCAGTTGGATCAGAAATTCTGAAAAAGTAGCATAAAGCAGCAATGATGCTTGTTGACAGAGCAAACTGAAACCCTTTAAAAGAGCAACTATTCCTGAAAAGTCAATTATGCACTGTCATTTTTAGTAGTCAATTCAAGATAAAACATGACAACACACCAGACGTTACCAGCTGCAAATCTTATCTCAGTCCCAGGGGAACGGGGAAAGACAAAAACTTTAAATTATGTGCAAAATCATACAGACAAATCAGAACAAGTTGACTAAAGAAAGTGGAGGTTAACACAGCTAGTGCAACCTGAGCTCAGCTGAATGACAATGTGTATTTTACACTAGTTTCCTCTTCTCTTCCAAATGCAATACAAGGTGTTGATTACAATCTTCTGAAAGCCTAAAAAACCTGTCCTGTAGTTAACAAAGATTCCATGCTAAGTTATGAATACCTTGGTTCACCCTGGTGTTAAAACTCTTCTCCAGCAGCAAGAGGTGCTTTGCAAGAAAAACTCAAATCTTTGGAAAGTGCATCCTCTGAAATATCATGCTTCAGGGCCCCTGGGTCCTAAGGATCTTCAGTATTGTAGCAGTCATCTGCATTTCCATTTATGAGTTTCAAACACTAACTACTGTAAAAGCTTCAAAGCCTAATAGTAAAGTGCTTGCACAAGAGCAAAGCTTTCAAGTTTTTTATTTATGTACTTAATAAAAAAATACATAATTGCTAGCCTTTAAGACACCTGAGAGGTATGTTCCTCTTAACAAGAGCTCTTTCTCTAGTCCCAGTGCCTGGTGGGAATATGGGATATTTCTACTGTGAGATGGTACTTAACACTAACTGGTCTGAAGTTCAGATTTCCCCTGCCTATTCCTTGGGGCAGGCCACAGAGTAGACCTGAAAACTAGTACCTTCATCTTAAGATGCATATAAAAAAAGCCAGCAGGTGCTGCAGTGACTTCTACTCCATAGGCCAGGTTCTTCACAACAATTTAAATAAATTATTAGCAAATTAAAAGATTTTTCGTTCACCATCCAAAGGTGCTTCGCTACTTTCCTTTACAGATTACAATTTAGCTTTTCTACCACAGTAAGAGCAAAAGCAGAAAACATTGTGGAAAAACAAAGGAGTGACAAAAAGACAGCCTTGCCTAATTCAGAGAAATGTGTTTGTTTACCAGAAAAACTTTGATAAAAAGATATCTTCTACCTGTGGTTCATATTTCTCATGGTTCAAAAGAAAACAACTAAGAACTACTAAGAAACATGATGAGAAAGCACAGAATGGACAGCACTTCATACATCAAGAGCACTTTTTCCTTAATCTTTCTTTGAAATGGTTCATTTGTGTTCAGAAAAAAAACAACAATAAAAACAACCCAAAACTTAAATTTTCAGCTTGCAGAAGAGTTATGACTGGCTTTAACTTCAAGTAAGAATGATCCTTTAAAGTTCCATTTCAAGACTTTGTAATGAAACAACACAAATTATAGAGCTTTGAAGATTAATTGAAACTGTAGAAAACAGCTGCAGATAACAGGCAAACTTCAGCTTCTCCTCTGGATTTAGTCACGAGGAAAACTACCCTGAAATTAAATTCTGGTGCATTTTACAGTATAAATGTAACAGACACACACTTTCTGTGCCGGGGCAAAGCTCCAGCTGCTATGTACTGCTTATTCAAGTGCAAGACACTTTTCTGAGAAGACTATGCTCACCAGGGTGCTGCCTAAAGCAAAACACACCCAACTTGTTCAGAGGGAAAAAAGTAAGTGATGTAAAACAATTCTAAAGACAAGCCATTTACCCTTCTTCAGTACTAAATATCATTCACTTAATGCAGATTTCCCCATTAGAAAACACCAGGCACAGCAACAGATTCAGCTGGTTTTCTTCCCATGGTCAAAGGTTCACCAGCCAGCCTCAGTACACCACAAGCTAAGAGGATCGTGGTCTGCCAGAAGCATCAATTCTCTTGAACAACCTAATTTCAGTTACTAAAATATATTCCTTTTCCATAGGAAATACACTACTTAGGTATGTTAATACATCCTGAATTCAAGCTACAAAAGTAGGGTGACCCACTCAAAGCTGAGAACACCTCTCATCACTTCCTCATAACCTGTAGGCAAAAACAAGTGTAGAATTGGTTGCAGTTCTGTCAAATTGCTGCATGCTCTCTGGTATTCAAGTGCAGATGCCAGTATTTATTTTAGAAATCTGAAATGGTTGGGGAAAACTTTGTAATAGCACATTTTCCATATCTTAATCCTAAATCATACCTTGTTTTGAGTGATTGTCCTCTGCCTCTGTATCTGAGGTAATTAATTTTGGTGTTCCAGACATGGCATATGCACTTTGTTCATATATGTGTTGTATTATCTCTTTGCATGAAAATAGTTATGACTGTGGTGTTAAAAGACATAATTTTTATTAGCTACCTCCAGTCAAATGAAAAAATTGAACTGAGTAGTAAAACCTATGCCTAAAAAAGGTAGTCACTGAAAATACTGGGATTAAATACTCACTCTCAGTTTATTCTTTCCTAGTCTTGACTGGGATTTCCTACCTGGGACAGGCACTAGAGGTCTAGATGTGGGGAAACCGAGAAAATTACTGCATATGACTACCAAGGTAAAAGAGAGGCTTGAGGGTCAAGGTGTTCAAAAAATGTAAGAACAAAGGGCAAAGGGGAGTTTCAAACAAGGCATCTCTGATGCCATTTTTCTCTCTCTGGAGAGAGGACAGTAAAATGGAGTATAAGGAGGCCCTGTCACACTGTTAGGATTCCCACAGCCAAGCTTCCTTCTCATGGAATGCTGTGGGTATTCAGCTTGACAGAGCCTGGCAAAGGTTAACACTAGGCTCCTCGACACCATGGGTATATTAAGCAAGACATGTCTCTGTTGTAACGCGGACGCATAGAAGAACCACGAGTCCAAGTCAGTAGAAAAGCGGCAAAGCCGGGGTTTAATGGATTTTCCCCGAGGTTTTTATATGTTAGTTCACAAAGTGAGCTAGATGGCATAAAGTAATTGGTTCTCTGGCCCTCCACCCCCCGAGGGGGTTGGCCTAACTCTAGCATGTATGTTCGCAAGTGTTTTTCTAATTGAAGTCATAACAATCTGGGAAAAACAAGTGCAGGTACGAATACTGATAAACACTGGTAACTTTGTTTTAGTTAGCACATGCATGGGAAAGACAGAGTTCTCACAAAATACTAGAGATCTGAAGAATTTCACTGCTAAAGCTCTGTCAGCATCAACAAAGACAGACCCAGCATGGCTGTCCTTTCACTGTCTCCCATCCCAGTGGTTCTTTTTCAGAAATGTGAACAAAACCTCAGGCATCTCTCTTTTTACAGCTAAGACCTGAAGGGTTAAGTAAGTTTTCTGAGCAACTCCAAGTCTGCTAAAGGGGAAGGAATATTACTAATAAAGTAATAGAATCCACAGGTGGGGAAAAAAAATCATCAAATCCTTATACATCTCTACAGCTCCAAGGCAAGGCAAAAAGCTCTGGTAAGTTTGTAATGCAGCTTATACAAGGATAGGACAGCACAGGACAGGATAGGATAGGATAGGATAGGATAGGATAGGATAGGATAGGATAGGATAGGATAGGATAGGATAGGATTAGATCTTGAGAAAGCCCTTTTGTTAAAACCAAGACAAGGAAATCTATAAAGCATAGTATGAGGAGTAAGCCTATCAGCTGTGGTCAGTAACCAGTGGGTATCTGCTACACAGCTGCAATGATTTAAGGAAAAAATGGTAACTGTAACGGTACATTAGAATTTGTATCTGATATATAATATCCCGGAAAAGATAAAACATCGTCTCAGCAAGCATGAATGTTACCTCTGCAAAAGACAGTTGAACACTTTTGTAGAAGGTTACTTCAGAGTCATTTTGGTATTGACAATTTTTCACACAGGGAAGAAATTATATCCAAAAACTGAAACACAATATCCCATTTCAATGTCTTTTCCTAATAATCATGTAAATAACTCACAACAGTTTCCCACGGTGAGGCAAAGCAGACAGCTCTTATACTTTATATATTCTATGTGCCAATGAGATTTTTTTTAACCTTGTGATACCACTGGACTCAGAAGTTGATAAGAAAGCACATGAAGTTATAATGTACTCTCTCTAAACATTCTTATGAAGGCAGAACATGCAATCCTAGAGAAAGATCCAATTAATAACTTTGCTTTTAGATCTTTGAAGATGCAATACAATTGACACTCATTTTATTCTCAGAAATTATAATAAGCTTTTTTCTGGTATGTATGACCAATGTGCTTTGCATGCCAGAATTAAATCAACTGTATGTTATAATGTTGGCTGATATGTAAAATGGTTATGAACATGAAAATAGTAAACTGAGAAGGAAAATTTTATCCAGAATGGGGAAAAAGACTCAAAAGTTGTGGCATGGGCATGACTGGAGCAAGATAAGGAGAAAGGGGGCTCTTAAGAATTGGGTGTTCATATAAGGGGTATAGGATTTTACACCCTGCTTCCATATTAGTTTACTCAATAAAGCACAGGACCTAACCTATTCAGAGAGTAGCTCTTTAACACGATAATATAAATGCTTTTCTTGATGCACAAGACTAAATTAGGAGTCTAAGTAACCAGTGATAGCTCTATGGGAAGAAAAAGGGTTGTGGCAACAGCTTGTAGAATCAACAGGAACTGAACAATAATAAAAGCAAAAAGCTACACTTACAGCACAGAACAGGAGAACAGGATTTTGTTTACCAGTGTATGCCCTAGAGGTGTATAAATGTTAGCTGGTGCCAGATCAGAAGGGTAATTAATGCGTAGAAGTACAGAATCTCTTACCACCTCCCTCTCCCCACCAAGAATAGGCATGCTTTGGGACTCTGTGCCTGCTTTGATGCTCCAGGATTAATTAATTAATTAATTAAAGTTATTAGATCCCCAACTCTAGGGCTTCTGGTATTTTCCAGCCATGTGTGGAAAGAGTTCATAATTAACCCACAGGCAGTAATGCAAGACAGTGAGGAAGTCTGAAGATCTCTAGGCTTGTCTGGATACATATATCCCAGACAGTGCTGCTGACATGATGACATAGTTCCCAGAATGACCCTACAAGCTAAGGACAACACATAAAAAACAGTGTTTGTTTGTACATAAGTGGGAGGGTTTGCAATTTTAAGTAGACAGCATATTATTTAGTACAAGAAGCACTAGGAATTATGATTGCACAAGTAATTCATAACCCTACAAGGAGGAATCAGTTGGCATGAAAGCAGTATCAAGACATGGACACTGTATATATTTCTTTAACTTGGAGTTCTGAAGCTTTACAGACAAAAGTTACCCAATATCTGATCATATTTAACTAAAGAATGCTCAAGTTGAAAAACCAAGATGTAGTGTACTTTGTCTTGGGGAACACTGTTAGGAGGGCTAAACACTAACAGATACACATAATCTGAGACCAATGTAAAAGGCTTATACACAAAAGCAAAAAGCTAGTTCTGCCTTTCTAAAGTACTATTTACAGGTAATTACAGAAGACTTACAGAGAATGCCATGGGATTACTGTTGCTATAATTATCAAAATTGTTTTTCTTAAGTTCCCTAAGTGATTTCAGCACTTGTCAAATAACTTTTGAATGGGAAGAAGCAATAAATTTGTGCATACAGAACAAGAGGAGGAAACCCCAGCACAACGCCTTTTTAATCAGACGACAAAAATACTGATACAGGAGGAATTTTACCAAGTGCATGAGCTACTGAGCAGTGAAAGCAAAAGCTGTTAAATCATAAATTCAAGGCAGTAAGTCACAGTTCCCTTCATATCTGGCTTCATGGGGAAAAAAAGAAACCAAAACAAACCAACAAAATAGGAAGAAATCCTCTAAACCAGAGCCTGGTATGCCAAGAATTTTGTAAAAGGGTGCACATACCAATGGCAAAATGAACACTGCAGTGGACATTTAATCACACTAGAAATGCCTCTGATCAGCATTAGCCAGGAAAACACCTTCTCATGCAGCAGGCTAGAACATGACACTCAAGTGAACAGCAGAGTTTAGACTACAATTATTCATGATATTAGTCTGAATAGAAAGGCACCATGCTTTTTCACTGAACGACTTGATGTTTATTCTTTACCCTGCTGTAGGTGGAAAATTGCAAAACAAAAGAAAAATGCTAACAGAACCCAAACAAGACACATTCAACCATGTAATATCCCCCTGGACTTCCTGGGCTTCCTTCACTGGAAACACAGTTGGTTTCACTCCTACAGACTCTGTTTATACATACATTATAGCCCAATCCTGTGGATAATTGAAGTAAACTTGGAGCAAGTAATCCAACTGAGGCAAATGAGCATGTTAACAAGTATACAGTCACACAAACAAATGTTTGCAGGTTGAGTTTGACAATAAAAATATATTAACTCAGACATCTTAAACTAGCTATTCCAATCAAATTTTAGCAATGCACATGCTTCCACTAATTGGAATATGGACAGCATGCAAGATGACCATTGCCTTCTGGAGACTGAGGAGCTCCTCTCTGTACTTTGTCTTGTGCAGGGTAGCAGATCAATGCAGAGCCATGCCAGGAGCTGGACAACTTTATCTTAACAGAAGCATGGTAACAGCCTTTTAATAAACAATACACATTGGTTCTAAACAGGTATTACTCATTTCTTCTTCTGTATTTCACCCTTTGGTCATACTAGAAGCTGAACAACCCCTAACATAAGCAACAACTTTAAAGAGACAAGTGAACTGTATGTATCTATCCTCTGCATAGGAGAAGAGTGTTGCACTTTGTTGAGCAACTTAAAGATCCATTTAACACGGCTCTGTATGAGAACTAGTACAAATGAAACATAAACAGTGATAAATGAAAACAAGACTCTCAGTTACAGGGTCAATTCTACTCCATTTGGGTGCAGAGACAGGTTTATCACCAATCCCCTTATCCCAGAACACGTTCAAATAATTTTGCTGAAATCCATGCACAGTTTCAGGGGAAAGTTAGGGGCATTAAGAAGGCCAGCACACCAACTAAGAAGCTGCCTCAATTAGCCCAGGTGAAACAAGGAGAGGATCTCAAGCCCTCTCTCTCTCTAGGACTTAAAAAAAGTTCTTTCAACTACTGGAAAGGACTTTATTCTACTCAAACTTCAAGATATGAGCGCTCTCTTGCAGCTAGGCCTCTACCAAGTATTTCCAAGCATAGCTGAGGGAGCACTGCTTATATAAACCATCCATGAGCTTATTAGGGATGCATCCAAGGCATTAAGAAGGTATCCTACCTGTTACACTGGGGGGTCATACCAACATTACCATGGGAAGAGCTGCACCTCGCTGCCAGCAGCTGGCAGGGACACAGCCCTGTCTGTCAGGTGTGTGCTGCAAACGCCCACAGGATTTGGCGCCGCGGGTGCAATGGCCGGAAAAAGGCCTGGCCGTGTGTCCCAATGTGTGATGAGCGAGGCATTGCACTGCTTGGCACGGCTCAGAGGCAGCCTGGGACCTGCCCAGAGCAACCTTTGAAGTGTTCAGGGTGCTCGGATGGCAAGAGCTGCATTGCCTGGGCACCTGGCTGAGGGCACTACCAGCAGCTTGCTGGGGAAAGATCTAAGGCCTCCCATTTAGGATCCAGGTGCCTGCAGGAGGAACGCCCCGAGAATCCTGAGCTCATTTCTACTGCACACAGCTGGCTAGCATTTCCACCTATAACCTGAATTTACTTTCAAAACAAACACTTTGCAGACATACTCATCAGATCCACCATTAGTACATGAACCAAAGGAATGAGAAGAGTATTTTGCAACTCTATCTGCAGCAATTGCTGTTCAAGAATGTGAAGATTAAACTAATCTTACATGGGATGTAGCAGAACTGGATCACAGAGAAATAAATAACTTTTTAATTAAATGGAAGAGAAGTATGAATAAAGAACATGCCACTTTAAAAAGCTGACCAAACAAAGCCATTGCCTACAGTGAATAAAATCATACTTAAATAAATACTTTCCTCACATAGAAATAAGGGAAAGTACTGGCTTTCCTTTTCATTCCAGCTTTTTTTCCCTTAATGGTTACTTTGCTCAGGTTTCCTATGCCCCTGTTAAAGGCAGCACCACCTGCCCATGGAGGGAGACTACCTGCCACCAGAGCCAGCCAGAGATCCCCAGGGCTGGCAAGGGGCTTAGTCAGCCCTATATGTGTGGAAGTCCTTTTACTCAATCCTAGCACATATTTTATTAGAAACATCCAAAAGCTGAAACAGGCTGTTTGTTAAAAAACTCAACATATTGTTAACTACAAATGAAAGCTAAGACTTTTCAAAGCATCTGCAAAGGACTAAAATCACCCTCTTTAAAGCCAAGGGGAACTTACCCTTGACCTTGACAGAAGAAGGGTTGAGTGAGCTTGGGTTAACTATGAGTACTTTTGAAAATCTCAGGCAAGGTGATGAAACAGTAAGATTAAGAAGGCTGACAGAAGTGGTGCACTAATATTGATTTATTTACCTTGATCCAGTGCATTAATGCTTATTTCCTGCACACACAAACCCTATAGCATAAATCAAATTGGCTCCCTCTCTAGATGTAAACTGGAAGAAATGCTGAAGCTTCACTTCAGATTGCAGCAGTGGAGATCATCAAAACACATGCACAATTCCTTGCCAATACATCAATATATGGGTTTTTTTCATTTGCAAGAAAGAATTACACAGCTCCAAGTTTTCTCAGTTACTCTGGAGTATGTGTTAGTGCGTATCTGAGGGGCACAAGGGACATTAATTAGCATCAACAAATTTATTCACAGAAAAAGAGCAGGAAGAAAAAGAGAAAATCTGACAGTATACTGGAACAACAGTGTAATGGGGAAAAGAAGCAACAAGAATGGCTTGGCAACAGACAATTGCCAAGCAGTTAAAAATTGGATTTAAAAGTCTTGAACACAAAACAATAACTCTTGTAACAAGATAAACCATATCACTAGGAGGTAAAGTGTGATACTTGGGTGCTCTAGTTCTCCTTTACATAAACATATTATGATTGTGAACAGATCTGGAATGAAAACTTAGTTGCATATGGCAGTTCAGAGAAGGCTTCAAGATACACTAACCATGCATAATTAACTGTATCCTAGAGGAACCTCCTGACCTTTGCCATACAAGTGATATTTCCTGGTGAGAATTAAGTCACACCACTGCTGATATTCTCAGTTGACAGGCAAAGGAGTGTGGAGTCTAAACTAGTAATAGCTTTCCAGATGTGGAAGTTATTTTTCTTTGAAGGTCAAGTCATGCTGCCATGTCAGTGCAGGGAAGACAGCATAGCACCCATTCTTTCACCAGAGAGAACATTTTAGTCATCAGCGGCAAGGCCTTTGTCCTGCTCTGGTCAACAGGAGTCTGGCCTCTGGCTTCACTGGAGTCAGACTTTTACTGAGAGACACTAGCATTTTTACTGACTTTGGGAGGCTATGCAGCCTCCGCAACCCAGATAAGTTAAGGTGAATGTGTTGTCCGCTTGGTTAGTTTAACTATGAGTTAAACAACATGCATAGACTTAATATAAGAAAGATGAGATTTTCCTCATGAAATGAAAAGACAAAAATTAAACAAACATTTTCAGATGATGCTACAAGGCAATTGTGAAGGTGCTAAAAGAAGAGCTGGTCAGCTCTCAAGGAGAATATTAATGAAGAAAAAAACTCATGAGAATAAGTCTACAGAATCTTAAGCAGGAAGTTTTCTCAGTTACTCTGGAACACATATTAGCATGTATCTATGGGCCACAAGAGCCATTAATTAGTATGGACAGAATGCCTATACTGATGACATAATGCAAAAATAACAACTGCATCTTTTCTTATGCTTACAAGTGGCTTTGTCAAGCTGCAGGATCAAGTCCTTACAAGAAAGTTTCCAGTCTTCTCCAGAAAACAATTTTCACTGTCTGTACAAAACTTTTTCAATGGTCCCAAACACGACCAACTGTGGGAAGTAGGCAACAACTAACAAAAGATATCAAGGATCAGAGGATTGCAGCTATGCATGTCTTTGAAAATATAAAACACAGGCATTATTTTATCATATTGTGATGCAAGTTGAGAAGAAAAATTGACAGAATAAAGGCATTTTGTCTAACAGAAAACTACAGGTATGGAACACTGTAAGCCATTCAGAATGGACATATTCCAAGATGAGAAACAGTACTATAAACTCTGGGAAATTGAGATACTTAAATAATTAGAGAAAAAAAGTGCATTTATTTGCATGCAGCAGCATCCCTGATATGATGCTCATCTACATCTATATGGATGCATGAATACATCCTTTCAGGGAAGAAAGGATTCCAAGATGGCAGGCTCCATTAATGGACAAAACCACCTCATTCTCTGGCCAGAGAAGGCTATATCCGTATTAGCAAGCAGTACAGAGCAATAGGAGAGGAGTTATAGATTGATTCAGATCATGCTGAGTATCTGGTCTTCAGACTACACACAGCTGGAAGGTTTAGCTTCTAATTGGTCTGGTCCTATGGATTCTGTGAAGACCCAGAGACCATTTTCCAGTTTAGATTCACCTGAAAGAAATCTAATGCAATCACTTGCATTCACTTAAAAAACACATTCCTAATTGGAACTTGAAGTCACACATACACATCCAAAGTATCCTGTGTCAGCATCAGCTGTATTTGGAGTAAAATCCCACATGCTGAGTTCAAAGAGTTCAATGCCAAACTTACAGAATAACAGAAGAAGTTAGGTTGGGAAGGACTTTTGGGGGTCATCTAATCCAACCTCCTGCCTAAAGTAAAGCCAGTTTAAAAGTCTGATCAGGTTGCTCAAGGTCTTGTACTAAGTGTCTCTGAGGATGGAGATTCCAAATCCTCTTTGGACAACCCTACTTAGTCTGCAAACTCTTGTGGCCAGTGCCTGAACTGTCAGGTGATTTTTAAAAATTATATTCAGTCACACTTTCCCTCATGACAACTTGTGGCTGCCACTTCTTTTCCTTTTGCAACACACCCATAGGAAGTGTCTGACTCCACCTTTTCTGGGTTTACTTGGCCTTCTATCTTCCAGGAACAAACTCAGTTGTTTCAGACTTTCCCTGGAGTTTACATTAAACTAACCACCTTTGTGGTGCTTCACAGGACTCTAGTCTGTCAATCTTTCCCTTGTACTGGTGGCATAAAGCTGGACAGAGTATTTTAAACACAGCATTCTAGTACCAAGTATAGGGAAATAATAGCTTCCCTCAGCCTGCTTGCTGGCTTTGCTCTTGCTGAAGGAGTCTTGTGTGTGGTTAAGCTTCATCATCATACTTGTTGTCTATCAAGACAACCACCTTCTTTTCTCCAGATTTGCAACTGGCCAGTCAGTGCCCATCTTGTGTGATTGTGTGGGAATTTTTGTAACCCAGGTGCAGGACTTCACACTTCCTTCTCCTGAACGTCATGAGGTTCTTGCTGGCCCATTCATCCAGCTTGCTGAGGTCCCTCTGAGAGGCAGTCCCACTCTCCTGTGTCAAATTATCCCCAGGGTTTGGAGTCATCCTGTCTTCCAGCTTCAGGCACCATTCAGAAAGTCATGGAACACTAACTGACAAGTGAGCAAAGTTAATTCACCTACAAACTTCCTGAAGATACAGTCCCTCCCATCACCCAGACCTCTGACAAGAAATTGGCTCTGCTGTCAGCCCTGAGGAACATAATTCCTAATTAGCCACCAGTTAGATGGACATTGAAGCTGCAACCACAGTCCTCTTAGACTGACCTTTCTTTCAAGCACTGTGAAGGTCACCCATTCAGTCCATACCTTCCCAACTAGCCACAAGAATGCTGTGAGACTGTGCTGAAAGCCTTGCTGAAGTCAGTTAAATGAAATCTGCTGCTGTCATTCACAGAGGCAGCTGTTTTATCATATAAGGCAAGAATCAAGTTGGTTAAACTTGATTTACCTGTGGTATACCCAAGCTGGCTGTTTCCAGTTACTTTACTGTATTTTGTGCATTTGGCTTACCACAGCCTACCAAACACGACAGAAAACAGCCTCTCAAATACATAGTCTGGCTCCCTCAGCTCTCTCAGATACATCCCATCCAGCTCCATGGATCTGTGGAGAGCACTGCTCGGGCTCAGTGCCTTCATATGGGATCACTGAGCCCCATAGTCATCCTTAATCTGCTGAAGTATTATTACAACCATATGAGAGAGTAGCGAAGTCTGATGATCGGCCAGGTCTTGGCAACCTCTGTGATCCAGTCCTTGGGGAAGCAGCAAACTTTGGAAGGCATCAGGTCTGGTCAGCACATGGATGTATCCACTTCCTACACCAGGGAGTCTTCAATAACAGTTACCCATTGCTTCCTCTTAGTGGCACTTGTTAGGAGTAGTTGATCAGGCACAGCTGGTCTAAACACCTCTCTTGCCAGAACTCACTCCTCCTTTCCTGTTTCCAGGTCTATACATTTTATTAAATCTATATTATTATTAGCCTCACATATTTGTGTTACTGAGGACAACACCAAGTATCTTTCCATTAACTTACCTGAAAGAAACTGTTTGAGGCTGGAAATACTGTATTTCCTAACACTGATGCCTAAGATTCAAGCTTCTCAAAGTGAAAACCTAAGATGTAAGCAGCATAAAGCCAGGTACCTATTCATGCAGCAAAAAGAGAAAGCAAGCAGATACTCCTTAAATTGAAAAAAAAAATAGAAAAAAGAAAATCTCTATACACATTAAACTAAAAATACATACATAGAATGTTCCACAGAACCAGAGAAGTCAATTACTTGTCCATGTTGTGATGCATACTGTTAATATTGAGTGTGTGCACATACCTTTAATGCCAGACTTCACAGGTCTCACTGCAGTCAGGAACACAGCCAAAGCCATAAATGTAACACCCGATTTTCAGGGAAGATGGGAATGTGGAAAAGAGTTTGGGAAACTCTCCTAGGAGGATGCCTTTGAATCACTTCAGATAACCAGAGAACATTTCCTGCAGCCTCCAGGCATTAGGATGTGGCACGAGGGTATTTCTTCAGACAACCCAGTGAGGCCAACACTGCTAAGCCCATTCCTTTCCTTCAGACATACATGGGAGGAAACTCCCCCTTCTGCCACTGGACTATACAAGAGAGGGAAGGGAAAGAGAAGAAAGAAAAAAAACTATCATCTTCTGTCCACAATTTTAGAGAGAGAAAAGGGATTCCTCAGCTGCTTTCCTATCTGACATCCCAACAGAAAAGTCAAGAGATCAGGTTGTTTCCTCACTGCATTAGATGGGAGAGGAAGCAGGATAGGAAGAGGGCAGGAAGCAGCCAACAGAAGGTAAGAAGAGATACTAAAATTCCCCACGTACTAATGATTTTGCATTCGAATCCAAATTCTTAGAAATCCACAACCCAGCTGTGGAAAAAAGACTTTTGGAAAGCTGGGAGGGGATGGAAGGATGTCTGGCTTTCTCAGCATATGTACATGTTTTGCTTTGTTTTGTATTTGCATGCTTCATCCAAAGTGTTACACAACATGAAGCTTTATATAGCTATACAACACACACTCCCTACACATCCAGGGAAAAACCTCAACCACAGTACAATCTGTGTAAATAAAAAAACCTCACCCAAATCTAGTAGGACACTAATGTTGACTAGGCACCACAGCAAAATT
The DNA here is from genome assembly GCA_013399225.1 of Rhipidura dahli. Taxonomy (NCBI): domain Eukaryota; kingdom Metazoa; phylum Chordata; class Aves; order Passeriformes; family Rhipiduridae; genus Rhipidura; species Rhipidura dahli. Next base: position 578,379 of record VXAC01002802.1, on the reverse strand, counting down.
ATGCATTAGAAACTATTCCCTGCCCAGTTGTGAGAGTACAGCTTTCCCATGGCAATTCTGTTGCCCTAAATTCACTAATATTTGCCAGACAGCAGCAGCTGCTCCAGGATTCCTTTGGCAAACGCCATATCTCACTTTTTTCTTCTCGGTATGCTGCAATTTCCTGGGGAATGAAGAAATCATCTATCCTACAAAGAGGTGCAGTACTAACACACTTAGAAATAAATTATTTTATAGCACATGTCTTATGGAGAGAAATATAATACTTAGGCTGAGAAATTCCCAAACAGAGAAAGATTAGAAAAACAATCTGATAAACAAACACCATCAAAACTTGTATTTTTTTTATTCAGTGCAAAAAATATTGGGTAACTGTTGCTGTGTGCTGTTCCTAGAAAGAAGGGAATTCTGTTGCCAACAGCTGTAGTTTTTCGTAGGAATTATAAGACTATATTGAAGATTTATGTTCCTGACAAAGGCATAAAGTTATCCAAACTAGGGCAGAAAAACCAGAATAGTCTTTTCCCAGTGAAACGGACACACATTATTTTTGTTAACTCTTACTATGGCAGAAGTTTTGATCTTCAAAACCAGAAGCTCGTGCTGTGTTTGATATTTATAATGATTAAGTCTTGCACTGTCACGCTGCACAGGGTGAACTGCTTTATCACAGATTGTTATACAAGCAAGATAGATACCCTATCACCTTTAAATCAATTAAAGTCATAAATACTTACCTCCAAAAGCACTTGACTTTAAACTGCCTTCTTGAGATTTTGGGGTTTTACAACTATGCTTTCCCTAACTTATGCAAAGGTTTCCTGAAAGCTGTGGCCACCTGACAGATCCATAGGAGAGAGGAGAAAGGGGATCCTAGGCAAAAAGCTGTCCTTGCATAAAGTAAACCAGAAAGGGGAAGAAATATTAGGTCTCTTTGCTTCAGTTACACAGATGCAAGTGGCCCTACCTGCCTGCACATCACCCTCCTGATTTTCAAGAAAAACTATTCCTCATGCTCTGCGGGATTAAGGTCTTCTGTGTTCATTGGAACTACATCAGATAACAGTATACAGAACTATTATTTTTAAGTCAACTGACATTCAGCAATAAAACTCAGGATATCAGAGGTTTTTAAGTTCATTTATTTGCAAACAGACAAACAGCATAGTCTGGGTTAAATCCTGGGCCAATTTACAGTTCCACTCTATGCTGTTCCATGAACATTACACTGAGTTACACAACTTGGGAATCAATAAATCCATTGCCTTGAAAGAATTTGCCCAAAGACTCACAATGAGTCAGTGGCAATGTCTTGCCTAGATGTCAGACTCTGGCTTCCACTTCGTAGCTGCTTGGTCCACCACATCATATTTATACAACATCAACAAAAATATTTTTATTTCTGACCTTCTGAAATTGCTATTTGTTTGATTTGTTGGGCTTGTTTTTTACTAGGAAAAGAAAAAAATAGAAGTTTCTAGATAATTACAGTCGTGATTTCTTTTTTAACCAACTATACTTCTCAGCTGAAGGAAGGATAGAAAGCCTGGTCTCTTTGAAAAAAATGCAAAATAATTCAAAGGCCTACACAAAACATCACTGTGTACATGCCAGTTTCCAGGTTCAGATAGACATAATCTAATAGTCTATTCAGTTACTGACTTGTAAAATCCTACGTGTAATCAAAGAGAAGCAAAAGACCAAAATAAAACCTTCCTTCAAGGATCAACTTGCTACCACTCCTTAGTCCAGCAAAAGGGTCTGTAAAACTGAGGATATTTTTTCTTGAGTTAACAGAATTTTAATTGAGCATAAGCAAGTGAACAGAAAGTGTTCATTTCTATAGTATATAAGATTCAAAGAAAAGAAAAGTTTTAAAAATCTGGGGACATGAAACCAACTTCCACTGAAAAAGTTTTAAGGTCTAAAAGAAGAATAGTATATATGTGGCAAGCCCTTTTCACCACAAATGGCTTCTTTAAAACAAATTACGGTAGACAAATAATCAGCTATAAGAATAGCTTTCAATAAGGCAGAAGTTATCTAGCATACTACTAAAGAACACATTAATTTTAAATATGCTTATAGTTTTATTAGAGTCCATGGCTTTTTCCATGCTTAAGGCTAAGCATATGTTCATGTCTTCTGCCAAGACAAAAGCTTCAAGTCTGTTTTCAGAATGCAAAGTGAAGCTTTTTATCCCAAACCACATTTTCTTGCATGTAATCAGCGCTGATGATGCCACCATAGTTTCCAATTCATTCCAGGGCACACTCAGCATTTATGAGGGCACAGATGGTGCTCTCTTTCTTTGGTTTCTAAAGAACATGCCTAAATATTAAAACAAACTTGGCTTTCCCCCTCTTATCCTGTTCTTACATTCTGTATTGCCACCATAAAAATAACAGTAAACTTTGATCTAATCTTGAAGTCTTTTCTAATTTACACACAAAATTTGGCAATAGGACTATCAAGTGTAGTCAGCCCACTTGAAACCTGAGAACCTGATATGCAGAAATCCTGATATGCAGAAATCCAGCACATTAGTCACAAGTGATCAAGAGTGGGAACAAGCAATCCACAAAACAATCAAAAGTACAAAAATTGGTAACAACTTTTCAGTAATAAACTACATGATCCTGATTGTATTTGATGGCTGTGTGTTTCTGGAACTGTAAGGTTATGCACCAGCTTAAGCAGCAATTATCAGACAAGGAGGCCAATTTGTAAGGCAAATAAAGAGCATCAGCATGACAGTATTTGTTTCAAGTGAGCAAGGCCTTTTCCAACACACTCAGTGCCCTGGTTTGCATCACGCTTAGAACTTTTAGGCAGCATAGGACATTTATTCCCAAATTTTGAAAATTATTTACTCATTTCCAAGCACACACACAGCAACATACACAGAGACCAACAGAAAGACCAGCTGTCAGGATATTCCATTACTAAGGTAAGATAATCTCAGATTTGTCCAGCAGATCTTGACAAATGTTCTTGAACATGTAGCTAACTGAGACGCAGATGCACATGATGGTCAACGGGTCTTAGCCACCCTTCTTCACAGGCTTTCAGTCTCACGCAAAGCACACTGACACTGGAAAAATCACATGTCATGTGCATCAAAATATGGATGACCAAACTCAAGTGGGGGTACAGCAGCGGGGGAGGGCTTGGAGAAGGATTAATCAGACTGCTTGGAAAAGATGTTCCCAAGTGAGGACTATTTCATTACCTCGTTGGTAACATGTGCTTAGCAGTCAGTGCATGCTGCCACAATCTGGGACAAGAAATGTGCATTTTAAGCAGTTGTCTTGACTTCAAAACAGCTCAGCAATTGCATGCATAGATAGGTAAAGAAATCACTTCTGAACAAACATCAAGTCTAGAAAACTAGTTTTAGAAGTACATTTAAATGCCAAAAAGCCAGAGATTATACTGAATAATTAGTTAGCTCCCACGTTTGTTTTAAAAATAAGCAGGAGCCAGTAATTTTGCAAGTAATGATCCTAGATATTTGCACTCCAGTAAATATAATAAACTAAATAAATCTAAATTAGCATATAGTACTAAATCAAAATTACATTGAAATCATAATAAAATTAAGCAAATAAAAACTCTGTAAATATAAATGATTCAGGAACAAACCACCATAAAGCAGACATAAACTAAACAATAATTAGATATGGATGGCAAAGACACTGTTCTACAGCCAGTCAAAACTACTTTTTATAGTCTGTTCCCTTTGAGGCAATGAATTATGGGTCCTCCTATATCCCAGCCTCTCCCAAGGTAGCCCCTCCTGCTGTCTCCTTGTCTCCTGAAAATTAGCCCTGTTTTTGTCCCAAACTTTGCAATATTTCCTGGTGTTTGACTGGCTTCCAGGAAATTCAGGCCATTCCCTTGTCTTGGTATCATGAGTTTACATGACGCATAACTTGAAATCACTGTTTAAAATTATGGCTTAAGAACAAGCTTCAAAATACCAGCAACAGCAATCCTGGCCTTACCTGAAGGATCTTCTATTGTCATTTCCTTACGCTTCAGTATCAGCTTATCTTTAACCCATGGAAACTCCTGTAAGGAATCCAAGAACGCGTCAAAAGCCTTGGGTCCTCTGGTGGGGAGAATATCAAGGAGCATCATGGTTTTCCTCTGACTAGTGGTTTGGGCTTTTATTTCCTGAACATGACTGTCTGTGAGAATCCCTTCTTGGTAGAGATACTGAATAACAAGGCCATCCACCAGCACCTCTGTGCAGAGCTCCAGACGCAGGGAACGTAAAAGTTGCTTGTCTCTAGAATCCATCTGGCAACCTAGAGTGTGTGAAAAGGAGAAAGGAAACGAGTGAAGACTAAAATACTTCAACCTTTAACATCCAGAAGTGATATTTGAACATCCAAAAGTGATGTTTGACACTGTCAACCTTTAGAAAAAACTCCAAACTCTGAATCAGCAACCTGGCAAAACTACTGATGATCCCCATCATCTTCTTGCCACTCAGATTTCACTGTCTCACAAGGTGAAATGATGCAATTTCTGGGAAATACTAGACAGGAATAGAACATTTGGCATTGCAAATGTTCTATTCTCCAGTCCTTTGCTGGAGTGAAACCCATGCCAAGTAATCCTGCCTATTAACTGGTTAAGGTGCATACTAAAGGCAGCTAGAGCATTTACCAATCCTTAAGAAACACTAACCCCCCAAAATTAAAGAGATGTCACACCTGACCACTGATACAATTACAAAAGCAGCATCAGGTCTGGTAGATGCATCACAGCCAGGCAGCAGCAGCAGCAGGGACACTTTCAGCAGGCAGCTTTGGCCTACACTATGCACTTTCAGTTTAGGAGCAGTAGAAACATACCTTACGTACCAGGTCGTTCTCACCCTTGAATCATCCTGGAAGACAGCTTTGGAACTCTACTGATCTGATGAGAAGAAACTTACTTTGAATTTCCATCTCAAATTTATACACCTTCTATTTATAGGCAATTGTTCTGCCAAAACTGTTCCTTAGCTTATGTAGCTCTTCTCCCTCTCTTCTAACGTGTTCACAGGAAGTGGTCAGATGCCCTCTGCCAACTTCCATCTCACTTGACTAACACTCTGACTAGACAAAAGCTGAAAAAGATGCATTTTATAGCCACTCTACAAAGGAATAATCAAGGTCCAGAGAGACCAAGCAGCTCATCCAAGATCAAGTCAGCAGTCCATGCCAGACCTATGAACCAATCAAAGTGTCTAGTCTAGTCTAGTCTTTAAAGACAAACATATCCCTGGGCCCATTAATGGCACTGGAAAAGGAAAATGACAGGACATCACAATTAAATACTTTCTCATTACTAAGTAATGAAGTCAAAAATGGCAGCAGGTGTTGAGTGTGATTACCAAGAGGGTTTTTCATAATTAAACTAGACACTGCTGTTTGAACCTTGCAGAAACTCTACTTCATTCAGCTTGAGAGGAGAGACAGGAATTTTCAAAGCTTTTCCATGAAGCCTGATGGAGTCTTTTTATCATCAAAGGTGCCTACTGACTCCCAGGGCCCCATTGAAGCTTGCTTGGTTGGCCTGGTTGTTAAAATCTAGGACAGGTGACCAAAAGAACATATGGGCATGTAAATGGCACCTGGGACAGAATATAAGAGGACAATGCCATGAGAGAGACACTGGAAAACCCTGTCTGTGACATTCTCTGACAAAGCTACTTTCCAAAAATGCCTCCATCAAGTGCTGAAAGCGCTGCTGGAAAGCACCTTCCTGGAGGACTCCATCTTTCCTGGGTTACCCAGAGCATTTCTCATCTACTGAAGTGAATTTTGAGGTGCTTACCTTCTGTCTAGGGATCACGTGGGAATCAAACAACTGCTATGCCAGCCCATGTCCCTAAGAAATGCTAGTTTGCTAAGCATAGTTCAAACATCAGGCTCCGTCATGGACTGAGACGGTAGTGCAAGCAAAGAGATGGAAAAGAGCAGGAAAGAAAGAGAACTGGATTTTCTGACTTCATGTTAGGATGCTAACTTTGGAGAGGTGAAGCTGAAGATTCTGGTCTCCAACCTATGGTAACTTTACACTACAAGAAGCAATCTCTGAACTAAAGCAAAATTCAGGCAGTAAATCCTACCACTTCTTCCTTCTAGAACACCCCTGAGCTCATGAAGCACTTGCAGAGCTTAAGATAAGCATCCAGCAGCACCTCTGAGGGTGTCATCTCAACCCAGGCAGAAAACTGTTTCAGATACTACAAAATTTTTGTGTTTCACATTCTGAATGAGTCCCAAGAGTCCCCATTCAGGAGCCTCCTCATATGCTGGATGAGGAACATTGAGTTCTCCAGTCACTGTACAGCACTTGACAAGTTCCTCTTCTTCACGACCAAAGCAGCCAACACTTTTCAAAAATAAAGCTCTTACAAAGCATCTCACTTTGCACCTTTGGGCAATGGAAAATGCCTATCAAGCTAGGAATCTGAAGGGGAATTTTCTGCTGAAAAAGACCTTTGGCTTGCTCACACAACTGGGGGTTTAAAGTCCTAGCACTGACCTGGTAAACTTCCAGCATGGGGCATAATGATTTCTAAGGTCTTTTAAAAGATAAAGTATTTCTTTGTGTGTATTTACGGTGTGAAGGAAATATCTGAGTTAGGAACTGAGCAGCTAGATATGAAATATATCAGGATTTTGGTGTGTAACAGTGTTGGGACAAAGTTTAGTGCAACACAGAACAAACTTAAATTCATTTTAATCACAGTCTCTAATCACAGTACATGTAGGGATCTAAAGTAAGCTCTGAATTGAATTTAGTTTAATAATTTTACAGAAAATTGAAAATATGAGATGTCCATTTACCCAAAAGATGACATGGCTCAAACATTCCCCAGATACATCTGAAAATGGATCGTTTCCATTATAAAGCCAAATTTTAAGAAACAGCCCACATCCTGCTGAATGAGCAGAGTCCTTGACTCATCACCACACCAACACAAGCAGGCTTGCATTTTTCTGGATGTGACAGAGGAACTGTCCATGAACGGGGATAAAACTTTTGATAAGACCCCTTCTGACGCTAAAAAGGCGCATTCACTTAGTTTTCTGTTAGAAACATTTCAGCCTTTTCCGGAACACCAACTGCGCTCACCTGCCTAACCCATGAGTGATTCTGGCTACTCACAGCAAGCCTACGGGTTAAAAATCCTACCACCACCCTCACCCGGCCAAAAAAAGCAAGTTTTGCTTTTAACGTCTTCCCTGCCGAGGTCTGGCAGCTGCTGCTCCCGTAACAGCCAGGGGCCAGCTGCCCGCACCCCGGCCCGAGCCCCCGCCGGCAGCTCCAATCCCCCGGCCTTCCTCCCCTCCCAGCCTCCCTCCGGGCAGGGCTGCGGCAGCAGAGGC
>VXAC01002802.1:515884-555875 GCA_013399225.1 Rhipidura dahli | reverse complement strand
AAAGAAAAGAAAAGAAAAGAAAAGAAAAGAAAAGAAAAGAAAAGAAAAGAAAAGAAAAGAAAAGAAAAGAAAAGAAAAGAGGGGAAACAAAGCAAAAGCAAAAGTAGCCTTAATAGTCTCACCCCAGCCCTTGGCTGCAGGTCAGGGCTCCCTGCAAATTGCACGGGGGTATCTGGGAGGGAGAATTGACTGGAGAAGGATTAAGGGGTGCCTTTTTAAAGATTTCAGGAAAGAAACCCAAACGTATAAATTAGTACAAGATAATATCTTTAAAAATCGGGGCGGGAGGGGTGAGGGAGCCTTTGCTATCAGAGAGGTAAATGAATATGTATTAGGCTGGACTGTCTGGCTGAGGGAGCGGAGCAGCTCCCTTACACAGGGAAAGCTCCCACGTTCAGACGGTACCTTGGGTCGCACTCCCCAGTAATGTCTGAAATACAACGTTTCTTTAAAAAAAAATAAAAATAGGGACTGTTGCTGAAGGATTTTGTAACAGTTATTGCATATAATTCTTAAGCATCAGGGGATAAGAGAATTAGTATCTTAAAAATTATCTTAAAAAAGAAGTTCTGTATTCAGTAATTACGTAGATTCATCTGAGAAAAAAAATCAACTTTGTTAAGTAAAATATTGGTCAGTATGATTTCATCTGTTTGTAATGCCTGGGTGCTTTTGAATTTAATTTATTCAGTTTATGAAAAAAAGGTGGTTTTAATCACTGGCAGCAGCACAGATTTAAAACGAGGTCTGAGGAACAAACACAGGCTTCCTTAAGCATTCTCAGAAATGGTTTAAAGCAATTTAGGTCTTGAAGGTCATTCTTGTTCCTGTTTTTGTCTGTGAAGTTCAGATAGCCTCAGATCCAGCCTCCAGTGATAATTGTGGAATCCCCACTAAGTTTTTTCGTTGGACAGATGTGAAGAGGGGAGAGAATAGCTTTGTGCCCCTTGAAATTTAGTTGACAGTTCAGCTACCTATGATGTGAGATCTTGCAAAAAACCTCTATTACTTTTTCAAAATTGTGCTGACCTCACTATGTTCAGAAGAACAATAAAAAATTAATGCAAATCTATTTTTATTACTAAAATAATTCTGTATATGTAGGCACAAACCTTTTGCTCAAAAATGTTCTGATATCATAGTGTTCAAATTAGGGCTATTTCTTTAAAGTTCACTAATGCATCTTGGAGAAAAGGAATACGTCTTGTCTGGATGCAAAGTTGCTTTTTTACAGCTTTGCTGTAGTTCTCTTTTCCTATGTTATTTTATTAATGAGATTTTTATGTGGATAGTATCTCAAGACTTCCTTTGCTTCTGCTGTTTATTCGTCACTTGAAGTCATAATAATTTGTTTCTAAAACCACAGCTGGCTGCTATAAAGGCAGAAGAGAGGAAGACCATGATTTATGTGGTGAATAAGAATCAAGAACAGAAGAATGCAATAAATGTTTGTTACTTAAAACTTCAGATATTGTTATGAAAAAGGTAGCATAAAAATTAAATAGGCAGTATATCAGCAGGATCTTTCCTAAACAGAGTTCTGTTAATTTTTTTTTCATGAGAATTTAATGTCTCTTAAAAATACCACTGAATATTTGATAAACTTACAAGAGTAATGAAATTCAAACTTAAAAACTGCAAAGCGATCTTTAAATGACAATATTGGCACCTCATAAGAGTACTCTGGTTCACGGTTACCTTTGTTCTTCAGATGGCTTGAGACATCTGAAAGTGCTGTAGCCTCGCTGGAGCACGGCTGTGTTTCACTGTTTCTTTCAACAGTGTTAGTTGCTGTTTTTCTCCTCTGTCTGCATGACTCTTCCACACAGTCACAGGGGAGAAAAAAATCCAGCTGTAAGGGTAAGAAAAGGTGACTAAATTAAACTACTTTTGGGACTATGGGCCATCTGTAGTGCATGAAACTACTTAGAGCTACTTTTTAGCTTCTTTGGCACTGGGATATTTATACAGGTTTGGTTTGCCTTAAGGGTTTTACTTTATAAAAATCAGAATGGAGTAGGAGAAAGATGTGAAATGGAGAAAGAGAAAAGAAGGAGCAGACTCAGAAAAGTTAGCCTTCTGTCATGTAAACAAAATAAAGGTTTTTTAATCTGCCATGTAACAAACAGTAAATCTTCTTAACAGTCACTAATACAAAAACTATATACAAGTGGGGATTTAAAATTTTTATGTACAATTCAAACCAAATGCTTTATTTATTTTTAATCTGTATGTTTTGGGGTAGCAATTATAGGATAAACATTGCCTGTACATATACAAATATGAATGCTTCTCAGTCAGTTTTAGAGGCATATCACCCGACTGGAGATGAAAGGCACAAACCTAAGCAATCCCTAATTTTTTTTTCCTGATACTTTCTACTACTCATGAACATTTTGGTTCTGACTGTATATCATCCATATAGTAGATATAGAAGTTTTATATTAGTAGTGAAAGTATGAATATTAAGAGTTCTTGAAAATTACAAGCAGAATATATTGTTTCTGACTTGATTACAAATGTGTTTGCTCAAGACAGGGAAGGATGAGTGAATTTCTTTTTTATTTTTCCTTTAGGCAAAAATCCCTTTCATGACCGAGGAAGGAGGCAACAATGTTTTTACAGTCCTACGAAGTGCCTGTTACTAGAAATGATTTTCACTTTGTTCCTGAAAAGTATGCCAAGTTTACTGGAGAGCTAGCACGCTGATTTATTTATATAATACGATGTGAGCAGAGGAGAGGTAATGTCTTTTTGACCCAGATGATTTTGCTAAATTTGCTCTGATTCACTGTAAAGATTTACTGATTTATTAAGAGAGATTTACCTGGCTACCTGGAAGAATACAAGGGGCCTTTCCTTGCTCTCTGCAACCCTAACTTCCCAAAGATGCAGCACAGAATATCCATTATCCATGGCATACCATTTGGGCAGATAAAATCCCTTTCAGTTAAAAGGACAGCTAATGCTTATCACATACATCTACTTATTGACTGTATTTTGACAACTGTTTACCTGAATTAGTCTAAATAACAGTGTACAGCTGCCATGGCTTCTCCCTGTCCTGGGATGACAGTCCAGTTCTTGAGCAGAGAAATACAAATATTGAGCCTTTAGCTCCACCGAATTGTAACTTGATTGTAAAGTTAATTGTAACTGCACCGGACAAACAAGGTCTGCAATGTGAACTCTTAGAGGGTTTCTCACTTAGCAGTTAGGAGAAAGGTTTGCTTATTTCACAAAGAGTTCCTACAACATAATAAATAAAACATAGAGAGAACAAATATTTTAGTGTATGGAATCACCCTGCTCTTTCCAGCTGTCTGAGGAACAGAATGTTTTGATGAATTAGATTAAGATTTATACCAAACAGTTTTACTCTTTACCAGCTGCCACCTTATTTCCTGCCATTTTTATCTATTCACATGTGAATGCTTTGCCTTTCTTGATAATATACAGTTGGTAAAGGAGAATAATAAAATAATTCAGTGAATAATTTCTGTGAATCAGAGGTGCTCTAAAAGGAAACCAGCTCTTGTAATTTAAAAGCAAACATCAAAAGATGGCACTAAGAGAGTAGTACTTCGAAATAACACCGGGATTATTTTCTTTCAGAGACAGTTGAAGGATCATTCCCTTTGGTTCTGTGGACAGGTAGACACATAATCACTGACAAGCATGAAACTGACCATAAAAAGGTGGCATTTAAGTTCATCTCTTGTCTCATCCTGTGCTATATACTATTTAAAAGTAAAGGCCTCAACTGCATTGAGTAAAAGGTTACCTAGATACACTTGGGATCTTCAATGAAAATAATTAAATGTAGTGCTTTCTTAGTTTCTCCAATTTACTATTTACAATTAAAGGTAAAACCAAAATAACATAAAAATACTTTGGACAGACATGTAAAGGAAAAGTAGAATGTAGTGACATAAGGTACTAAGCATAAAAAAAAGAGGATATTTTACACAGCAGTTTTTACTTTATGCTATGTTAGGATTCTTTATAAACAGCAGAATTCTGGTCTAATGCTATGTTATTTTGTGAATTATCCAGTTTCGCTCTGACTCAAACTAGCTAAATATTGCTGAAAGTTACTGGAGAATAAGTTGTAAACTTATATGCTTTGATAGCATTTTCTTCCCTATCACACTTCTTTCTCATGAACGTGGTAGAAAGAAGGACTGCTGGAAGGGACCATTTCTGATACACTCTTTTCAAACAACTACTAGGATAATATTTGATATGGATTTTAATATTCAGATTATAGCATAAAATGCTGTGACTGTAATGTTTATTTACCTTTGTTTTTTGGCTGAGAAAGAGCATATAGGTGTATACACGCACGTACACCTACACAGACACATGTTCAGAACCATGCTCTCTGAAGTTCTGGATTTTTACAGAAACATACACTCTTGTCTTGGTTTTAGAAAAATCCTAGAGATAGCACAGCTGAACGCACTGTGAAATCTTGCATTCTCGTCCTAGATGCTGCCAGAAAAAACAAGACTTTTATGCTTGAGGAGGCTTGAGATGTTTTCCTGCCAGTTGTGAGTCCTGCGCCTCAAAGTAAAAGAGAGCAAGTAATGTCTGTGAAAAAGTTTTCCTGACAGGCAGCATGAAGGCAGCTCTCCTATGCTTTGCCAATCCATAAGTAATTAAGGTTCCTTCGTTGGCAGAGAGTCAGTTTTGAAACTAATAAGGAAAACTAAAACAGGTGATGCAGTGGCTATCTCTAAAGGGGAGATTTTTGAGTGAAAAGTAAAAAGAAGATGAAGTAGAAAGTGGGTTATATGTCTCTGAATAAATGGCCTCCCATCAGAAAAAGATTAATTTAATATCACTGTTCTAGTTCTTACATTAAGGATAGTTTAATTCACCCAGAGCTATTTGGCCTTGAGGATGAATTCCTGCAATTAAGTGTTTATGATTGAAAGTGCTGCCATGGAGAGCAGACAGATGAATATCATTTTAGGAGTACTGTGAATCATTAAATGAGTTGTTGAACCTTTTTCTGGGCATGAGCCACTTTTAAATTTCAGGCTAAGGCTATAATAGACTTCAGCATAAGGCCTGACGTGTTGCTGTATTTAGGATTTTGAATAACAGGACAATCAACATCTATTAATGTATTTATATAACTTTAAACTTCTTACAGTTAATTGAAAATATGTTGCCTGTTGTGTGCATATATGCTGCTGGGCTCAAATACATTTTTCAGATTAGTGCATTAAGTGTTAGTGTCAGGTAATGAACTTAACCTGCCTCTGACGTGTTGGCTTCTTTTGGCTCAAGATAGGCATGGCTGCTTTCCCTGCTTCAGTATAAAGAGAGGCTGGATATGGAATGTCATACAAACCTGGACAGATGACAAGAAAACAGCACTAGCTGCCAACTACCTTCTCTCTGTTTGCCAGGATTAGTGCTTGCTTTTTGTCAGGATGGCTCAGCGCATCGTCCTGCATCTGATTGGCATAATGGGAGGAGGCAAACTGAAATACAGGCCAGACAGGCTGGCAGTTTTTAGGCTCAAGAGAGGAAACAGACATAGGGCTACTCTTTCTGGTTAAGAAAAGAGCATTGGTCCACAGCTCACCCTTTCTTGGCACATCCTGTCCATTCCCAGAATTGCTTGCTCCTCCTGTAAGCAGTTTTTCCAGGTATGTGGAAATTAAAGTTCAAAGAGTAGTAGATAAAATTGGACAGACTGTTTGAAGCAGTATGTCCCCCTGTACTGTACCCAAATCCATCCTGTGGCTCTGACAGAGCCTGCAGCAGGGAAGAGAAATTAACTCTTGCATCTCCTCCTAAACAACTTCAGCTTTCAGACTGCTGTTTTAAGATGAACACCAGTTTCAGTGTGGCTCAAAATTGCCATTGATCAGGACCAGCCTTGTGAGCTGTTTGCTTATGAGGTGGCAATTCTGTCCTGGGGTGGGGTGAACGGCTTGGGGGGAGAGTACTAACTCCTTCAGCCATCTGATTTTAATCCCTTACCATATGTGACTTGAAGTCCTTAGATGCCCTCTACTGCCATATACCAGAATTAACAGATGGGTCTATGTAACCAAATTCAGATTTCCTTAGTTTATTATTATCTCTCTGTCTTTATAAATGAATGGAGGAGGGAAAATAATATCCATAATTATTACAAAATATGCAAAGCCTTTTATAAAGTGTGAGTTTGGGCTAGAGATATTTTCTGACTTTCAGTGCCATTGCCCTGTATTTCAAAATCTTAACATTAATTTTAGTAGTCTCTTCAGAGCTCATTTCTCTGATAAATTATAAATGTGAATAAATGTGATCTGGAAAGATGCCTGAGGCACAGCAGAATTTTTCCCCAGCATTTCATGCCACATGATGCTAGACAGAAGGGAGCTGCAAAACCTGCTGCTGTTGATCAGCCTTTGTTCTGGTAAGGAAGGAAAGGATGCATTTAGCCATGGGACGTATCTTTTGTGTAAGACAGAACAGCAGGTAAGAGTGTGCCTAAATTGGAACAAGAATTAAATTTCTGTCCTTCCTTTGCCTGTGTTATGACAGGTTTTGTGTGCTGGCAGGCACAAAGCAATCCTAAGTCAAACAGAACTAATCTTGGAGGAAATCCCTCCCCAGGATCTTAAAAATCAAGTGGTTCTGTGGTGCTCGAGCTTTAGCTGTGCTGGGTGTGTCAGCTCCTTTTCCTTCCCTAAGGAAAAGCCAGCCAAACAATCCCACCTTTACTTCTCTGTCCCAGGTTCCTGTCGCTGATTTGACTGAGTGGGCTTGGTCCAAATTAGACATACATTTTTAAACATGCCTTACCTTTCCTGAGGACAGTCTGTTTTTCTACTCTAGGTGGTTGCTGGTGATGTTACAGACAGAAGCAGGTGTGGCAGGAGAGAGCATGAGCTTTCCAGTGGAACATGTGGCAGCGGGGACCTGCTCCAGGTAAACGGAGGACACACAGGAGGGCCTCTGCCAGGCTAGCAAAAAGCTTGAGTTCATGAAGGGTGCAACTTTCACACTGTGCTTTGTTTTCCCTCCAGCACAGTCCTCTGCTTTCAGTCACAATGGCCACTGCTGGTTACATTTTTCAGGAGCTTTTATAATTTTTCCAGAACATAATCTCAAACTAACATAAATCCATAGCAAAATCTTACTGTGAATGGGGACTTTGTTCTGTGAAACTATTTTTGAAAATGCCAGGTTCTCAGTCAGCCATTGCATAAAAGGCTGAAACATGAATTTGTTTGTATGCTTTTGTTTCAGCATATTCATTCCTTCAACCCCTTCCTCCACTTTCTCCAAGAAATACATAGAGCTCTTCAAGTCCTCCTGGCAGGTGGGCTCTACAATGTTATGGTGGCAAACCTGGAAAGCTTTACCAATTTATACCATCCAACAATGTGGTTCATTGCATGTATTTTTATTAGATCTCCATTTTTCCAGTTTCTTTAAGGGCATTTAAATCTTTCAGTGGCTTTTTTCTTCCCCTATCCATCAGGGAGTGAAATCATGTGTCCACAGAATGTAAATAACAGCTGTTCCCACTCAATTTGCATTTATATACTTAGCACTTAAAAACAGATTATTTCTAGAGGCTTTCACAATCTATTCAAAATTCCTACTTAGTCAGAGGTACTAGTGAGATGTCAATGAAATCCCTTTGGACTGGCTGATCAAAAAGGCACAGCAACAACAGTGAAATTCCCCAAATGACTGATCAGTTATGCTTCTGAGTTACACTTCAGCAATCAACTGAAGTGTAGCTTTTAATCTGCTTGGGCATTTTAAGATCAGTTCCTTGGGCTGCTCTAAGGGGACAAAATATGGCAGGTAAGGAGATTAATTGTTAAAAAAATCCATGCTGAACTGGTAGTGTATTTCTAGCAAAATGAATTAATCATACAAGTACAGTCTGAAATGAAAAAAAAAACCCAAAACAACACCTGGCAAGCTATGTAAAAGGAACAGAGTGTTTGCCAGTGTCACAGATCTTTGAATAAAGAAATCCTTATGCCCTGACAATAACTGAAAAACAGCTCTTTGTTTTTTATACCACTATTTTATTTTGTTGACATTTCATGAACCCAAAATGGATGCACGTTTTTATTCAATAACGCCTAAAGGAAGATTTTAAGAATTAGGTCAAACTACTGTGGGGTTTTTTCCTCCAGAAAACTTTGGAAGCCTCTCACCTCATTATTTTGCCAAGTGTCTCAACTTGAACCATTTCTTTAGATTTCTTTGATCCTCTGAAGACTGAAAATTACAGAACAATGACTTTTAGTGACCTTTGGTATGGCTCATTTACTCCAGCGATGACTGTGTAAAAAGATGCTTGCTCCTAAATCTAGATTTTTTTGGTGTTACAGAACTGTACTTTCTTCTCTGCATATTTGTTTATTCAGAAGAAAAATCCTTTTATTTTCACAGAAGTCTCAACTGGGGCATCTCTGAACTGGACTGGAGAATCTTGGTGACCCATTGTTTAGAGAAGACTAATTATGTGTGTGAGTTGCTGGTTTTTTGTATCTGTATAAGCCTGTGCCAGACTCATTCAGACTTGGTACTCTGAACAGAAAAAGGTAATCTAAGATCAGGTAATCTCTAAAAATACTGTGGGTTCCCACTACCTGATTTCAGAAGGCAAGCTTGTATTTCTAAATTTTAAAAAATCCCCAATGTCAAGAAGGACTTATACTGGGAATGTAAGAGGAATATATATGGCTTACATGGTACTTAGCATATTATTTGTTTAAACAAATAAAACACATTTGAATGAGAAACGAGCAGTGTTCAAGACAAGAAACTTCAGCAGTGGTTAAAAAACTTAGTGCTAATGACTAGGAGTGTTTAAGAAACACTAATCTTTGCATGAAACCATTAAGCTCTGTTTTGTTACCATTAGTGAGTAGGAAATCCATGTTTGTATAGGAAGGTCATGCTTCAGTAGTTTAATCTTTTACTTAGGTTAAGTTTTATTCTACATGGTAATGACTTAGTGGAGTAGTTTTTCACTGTTCATTTAATTTTTCTCTGTTACTTCCATGATTAACATTTTATTAGTTTTAGCAGAAGAGATGCCAAAAAATGGCTCTTCCAGATACCGTTTTTTTGTTGTTGTTCTCTCATATCTTGCTGACAGAGAGATCCTTTTACTGAGGAATTGTAAACTTTGGTAGCAGTCAAAACTGGTCTTATTTAAAAAGGTAAACTGCCTCTGACCTGGAACTGTTTTTCATCTTGACAAGCAGTAAAGCTGGATATAAGCACAACTGTTTTCTGTATTTATGTTTCATAAAGACCAGTTGGCAAGAGTTCTTACTTCTGTCGGTTGTTCCAACATCCTGTGTTGTCTCTGCACAATGAAAAACTTTGTGATACATTAATTATCACTTCTCACCTACATCATTAATAAAGTGGCATGCCAGGCCACAAACTTCTGCTTCTCCAGAACCCAGGAGATGCAGAACGTGCTGTTTAGTTCATGCAGCTTCCACGTACATCCCACTGTCTGATCTGCAATGTTCCAACAGCCGTAGTTATACTTGGTGGAACTAACAGTCTCTTCAATTGGATTCAAAATTTCAGATAATTCTGTGCAAATTGTCCAGTAAATCATAACTTATCATGTTAATTTTTCTAGAAGTACCTAAAGATAATAGCTGAAATTATGAACTCATTTCATACGAGGTGCCAGAAAGATACATAAATAGCTATCTGTTTTCTCCAAACAGCTTATTCTCTTTTAGCATTAGAGGGTTGATTAAATTACAAGGAGGTAAGATTAAAATCCCATACACAATATACATTTACAAATTAAATGTGTGTGAATTACTCTATACAGAAAACCAAAAGTTTCTATACACAGACTACATGCTATTGAAGGCTAGCAGAAACATTAAAAATGGTTTTATCTGAATTTTAAGAGGAGTGTTTTACATAGATGTGCTCCAAAATTAAAAAAAAAAAAAAAAGAAAAAGGCCTCAATATAGATATCTAAGTCTCATCTTCATCCTCACTTCACAGAGAACAATTGTGTGACATATTCTAGACAATAAAATGTTAAAATAAGATCAACTGCCTTGTGCATGTACTTCTTCTGTGTCAACTGACCATAAGGGGAGCCTGTGAAGATTAACTCAGGTTCAGATGTCTAATTAGTATTTGTCTGAATCTTGGAGATACACCCAACTTTTCTGTGTTGTAGGTACACAATTTGTTCCTTTATACTGGTGACCAGTATACTGGTTTGCTCTAGATCACTTTAGTTACATGGTAGCATTAAAATAAAATATACCTCTTATATTACAGATGAGGAATGCAGTCTGCATCTATTTGATCTCTCAATTTTCTAACTTTGTATTGGCTTTGAGGATGGAAGAGCATGTGAGAAATTACAGCAGAGAAGCTGCTAAAATTCAGTGAGACTGGAGTAACTGAGAAATGCAGTGCTGGCTTTAACAAGCAGTCAGCACTGTGACTTATACTGACCTGCCACAACGATTTATTCTGGTACAGCAGAATTTGGACATGACAAATGAAGTTCAGACCTATTACAATAGCAACAAGAAAGAAGTTTCCTATAGAACTGAATAGCTGGAGGGGAGGGGAGGGAGGGAATGGGAGGGTACCTGCTGCTTCCACTGCAGTCATGGGGAAGTGAAACAGTCATGACACTTCACATGGGTCCCATCACTGTCGACTCATTTTTTCCCCTGACTGGGAGGGGAAAAAATTTTTTGTCTCGGAGACACCTTACAAAAGTAAAAGCAAACAGATAAAAACCCCTTTGACCCTTTAAATCCAAGTGCTTCGGGAGCTGCGCGGGAGCTCCGTTTCCCGCAGTGCTCCCGAGTGCAGTCAGCCCCCGGGAGCAGCCCATGGCCGTCTCTCGGGGCGAAAGCTGCCCGGGGAGCCCGGCCCGGCCCGGCCCGGCCCGGCGCGGTGCTGCCTCCCGGTGGTGCCGCACACAACCTGCATAGCAGCTCCCGCGGCGCACGCCGACGGGAAAAACCCGAATTAAAAGCATCCGCTTTGTTTTAATTTGGGGATAATTAGAGGAGGGAGAAGAATTCTTTCCACTAAAGCACCAAGATAAATTGCACTGCTATTTAAATGGTCCGAATTCCTCTTCGGGACCACTGGAACAGGCTGCCCAGGGAGTGAGCGGAGTTCTCCCCTCTGGAGACATTCCAAGCCCACCTGGCCACGTTCCTGTCACCTGCTACAGGTGACCCTGCCTTGGCAGGGGTGTATGACAATATGATCTCCAGAGGTCCCTTCCAAACCTAACAGTTCTGTGATTCTGTGAATTAAGGACAAAATTTTTGATATTTGACTGAAACTGTTTTCTAACAGCACTCAGGGCAAGCAAGGCCTGAGGAGACTTTTAGTGAGACATTTAAAACCCAAAAATCCCTGGGTAAGATGTACCCAATGCAATACTATCCACAGCAATGAGCCTAAGACCGTCTGGAACCCTTAATAGCTACTAGATACAAAGCAAATGGCTAAGTGCCCAAAATTGGATACAAAGTTCCAGAACAGACTTAACATTGCAAATTTTACCCAATGTAAGTTTTCAATTACAAAGACGAGCAACAGAAAACAGAAATCCCAAACTAACTTTCAATTTTTTTTCCTTTTTTTTTTTTTTTTTTTTTAATGGAAGTTGAACAATAATCAAGTGGATGAATTCTGAATTCCAAGTTTTCAAGTGAAGAGAAACAAAGAAACAAAGGCAGTTGTTTGAGACCTAGAAAACCAAGAAGAGAGCTTCAAATTACTGTGAGAGTAGTATTTTAAATGTGTCATGCTTTGAGTAACCCAGGAAAAAGATTCAGTAAAAGAGAACGTAGAAAGATTGAAAGCAGCAGCGCAAGCAAAGATTTTAAAACATCAATGTTATAAATTAATAACAAAAGGGCACAGGGTACATGCAGTGAACATGTGTTTTAGAGTTTCCAGCAACTGGTCAGAAGAGGAAGTACTTTAAAGATAGCAGCCAAGCACATCATAGATTTTTAGCTCTCAAAATGCCTGAAAAGCATCCAGAAATGTTTGGGAAACATTGTGAAATCCAGTATTTCTACAGCGATTGTGGATGTTTGATCCCAAACAGCGTTCGACGGGTAAGAATAGATAAATGTTGTAACATAAGGTTTCTCTGTAAAGCAAAATTTCTTAGCAGCATTAGGCAGCAGTAAGCAAAAATATGGGGGAAAATAATTGAAAGTTTAAATTAGTCTAAGGTTATCTCTTCTTACACTGGCGTGAAGTCAAACAGTGACACATTAGGTCTCAGCTTTCCAAAAATAAAGGGAACTCAGTTTTATGCATCGGAACACACCAAAACACTACAGGAGAGATAAGCTCACTTATGTACCAGAGTCAGTACCAGGCACCACGAACTGATGAAAAGACCAAAATTTGCTGTGCTACAAGTTACTACAATATATTTTAAAAGTTATATCTAGGCAGAAAAAGCCACAATTAGGTTCATGTGACTGAACCTGCAGAGTTGAGCAGCAGAGACTTTGCAGAGACCCCACAGACGTTCCTTTTGTTATGTGGGCAACACATCATTAACAGGGAGCCAAAATCACTTGGCTGATGTTGGTGTGAGCATGGACTGATACCTTACAAGCACAACAGAGCAAAGGAGTGAAACGATTTCATGCTCTGCCATGATAAACCATTATCAGCTACACAGCACTTGGATTTAAAAATGCACTGGCACTAGATTTACGTAAAAATTTCCACAAGTGTTTAAAGGCACACATCCAATACTGCTTTTTTCACAATTAAAGGATATTCAAGGGGGAAAAGGGTTATTTAGTAATATCTTTAAAAACTAGCAGTTTCTCAGCTTCTCAATTGAGAAGTGGTACTCAACTCCTAGCAAATTCTGGAGAAAATGCATGCTGGCAAAATGACTAACAGAAGAAACAAACCCCTTCCTAGGTAACCCAAATTGCTTTGGAAAGGAAATGCAATAAAAATGTATATGAGGTAATTATTTTCTGATTATTTACAAGGATCTGCTAAGAAGGCTTTATGAAGTCACTGGGATCTCTGCAGTGGGACAACATTCCAAGCTAGCCCTTTCTGTCTGAGGGCTGATGCAAGACTGAAACTGTAGACTGAAACAAAGGTCTTTTTCCTTTTCCTAAAGGAAAAAAAATGCTAGATTACACAGAATATTACAAAAGGAAAAACATTTAAGCACTACAAAATGCTAAACCAATTAAGTAGAATCAGATAATTTTTTTTTAATTTAAAGCATTTTTTATATAATAAAGGGTCAATCTTTCCTCCTCAGTAAGCTACAAAGAGCAGGGATTACCTTGCTGATGTAAGCAACTTCTTCTACTGTGTGACAGATACTCCAATTTATGTATGAACGCAACATCCTCACTGGGTGGTAGCTGAGGTGGGATTAAACAAACAAAAAAAACCCCTCATGAACCACTAATGCACACAGAAGTTCTCAGACATTTGAGAATGCTGGATGATTTAGAAGGGCAAGTTACTGTGCCTTGGATGCTAAAAATTAACCAAGTTGGCCAGTTTTCAGTACACAACAGCCTTAAATACTATCACTTGGCTGGTGTAGAATTAAACATGGCACCAGGTATCTCAGAAGTGTAACAGAATAAGGAAAACTTAATTGTTTTCACAAATACCTCAGATAATACTGTTCATAAATATTATTTCATTAATACTTCAGTAGCCAAGCTCAGCTGCATTTCAGTTACTAGATTCCTAAAGAAAAAAATGTATTATCCCACTCAAAACCACCAAACCCTGACACATCCATTTCTGGACTTCCCGTTTTGATACAAGACTTCTATGGATTCACTTGAAAAATGATGAGCCTCTGACCTCTGAGTTTAATCAGAGCACTCCATCCCTGTTACATCCTGTTGTAAGACTTGTCCATTTGCTGACCAGGAATGCACAACTGCCTTCACTGACTCCCTGTTCCTCATCAGTGCTGTTTTGTTGTTTTTCTGTCAATCAGTTAAAGTAGAAAATAACAGTCGAATCAGGTTAAGCAAGCTCTGTTATAGCCAAACATGTCACTTTCTATAACTTTTATTTCCAATAAAAACTGACAGCAAAGTCCTGATGAATAAGAAGTTATCTTTGTTATCGGTCTTTAGGAGGATTAGGATTCCTGCGTCTTCTATGATACCTAAAAGGAGAAAAAGGCTACAGTGAGTGCAAGCTGTGGACAGTCTTTATTTTCCTGATATTTCTGCCCCTAGTGAGTGATCTGAGGTTACACAAGGAAGCGAAATACAAGATACATGAGCACAATTCATCACCACTCATTAGATGCCATCTCTGTTGTTTGTGGAGTTACATAATGCTACTCATTTCTGTTGCTACATCTGCTACAAGCACGCAATAATCCAATCAGTTCTACAGCTGAATAGGCACAAAGGCTGCTGTTTATTCTTAATCCTTTGTGTGAAGTTAATTTTATTACATGGTCAGCCTTCCCTTTGTCTAAAATGATTGCTATAGAACAAAGATGTTCAAAGGAGTTGTGCCAGACTGTATGTTAAATAGTCTAATATTTTGCAGAAAAACTAAAAAACCAAATTCTTCAGAACAAAACATGATCCATGCTTTCCTTTTAATTATGCACCCTAAACAAGGCAGATCCTGTCTGATCTTCATTAAAGCTACAGCTACTCTTTGGTCATAAAAGTCCCACCATTCCATTCCTTACATCTACTCCCAAAGCACATTAATTAAAAAGTTTTCTGTGGACAACAACACCACAAAAATTTGCCTGTACTGTGTCTCCATAGCTATAAAATTACCAGCTACTGAAACATGGAGTAACATGGAGTGGAAGGGAGTAACACACACCAGAATGCTGCTTGCTTCCATTAGTATATCTGAATGTCCAGAGCTCCTCCTTAAGTTCAGTGATGTCTATGTGCACCTCTCCTTCTCCCCAATTTCTGAACAAAGGCACACCAAAGTGCACTTTTCACCACTCCAAATGAAAAACCTCTACTACTCTTAAGTCTGAGAATCATCCCATTGAGGCTCCTAAGGAACAGGCAAGGCATGTTTCCAAGCTGTATTTGGTTATGGCCATTGAGGGTATTTTACGTACTAGATTCTGTTACTGAACTTTAGTAAATGACCCCAACCAGCAGCTAACTGGATGGTATCAGGAATTTCTACACTGTCACATATTTAAAAAAAAGAAAAAGGGCAACATCTACCAAAGCAGAAGTGTTTTAAAAACCCCTTTATTATCTTCCATTTACACAATACTGCGTTTAAAATTTTATGTAGTAGCCCAAATGCCAGAGGTATCTTGTCTCACATGACTCTTCATTGGTTGAATCTGGTCATTAAATGATTCCTGTATTTCTCTTTATTTACAAAAGGAACAAACAAAGAAATCAAAAAGAAAATACTTACTGTCCCACAGGATACCAGCGATGTTTTGTTGTGTAAAACATTTTGCTGAGCTCTTCAATTGTAGGACCTCTACTGTTCTTTAGCTCTTTTTCATCCAATCTGGATTTCAAAACTTGATCAAGGTTTTCTTCTCTATTATTCACTGGATCTGGCCGTGGTATGGGCTAGCAAAACAGTAATGTATATGTATGTCCTGTTTCTCCTTTTTTTTTTTTTCTGAGAAAATCAAAAAGCTAAGCCACATAAGAGTAAGCTGTGATGCTATCTAACAGCTGAAACAAAAGGAATACAGAAAAATGCCTGCAATTGCATATGCTGTTTATTTTCCCCACCTGCCCACCCTGAATGAGACCACACGACTGTGGAGAAGATGTCTAGACACATCTATTAACCCTAGGTGCCACAGCTGAGGAGCCTACCCCTGAAACCAGCATTCTTGGAGCCATTATTGTAGACTTCAATCTTACAATTGACTACCTGCATCATCAGCTTCAGTTCTACTGACACAAAAGTATCCATACCATTCCTAGTCAGAATTTCATTCATAGCAACCATCATCACTGCTGAAAATCTTTTAGAGGACACAAACCTTTGAGAAGAATCTCACTTCCTAATTTTTTATGCAACAGGTAAGACCAGGTTGTTTGTTGTCAACAGGAAATGTAACTACTACCACTACTACAAATATTTTTCCTTTTTAGTCTTTTAGTTTTACATCTGTGTTTCTTGAGGTATGTGCAGCCAACAGATTTAAAAACACTGCTGTATAATTTGCAGGCACAAAGTGCCAAAATGGTTTAGGTTTCAATGGATAATTTTTACACTGGCTGCTTCAGCAACACAGATACTAGCTGCAGTATTTTACTAGCACATGAGAGCTGGAAATTCAAACAAAACGTGTACACTAGAAAAATTTATCCAGCTGTTAAACCACAACACTAGACTTTTGTCAATGTAAAGAACACATTGAAAGTACCACTGATAGACAAAAATCAATATTTAAAGTTCTTTGTGGTTTTTATGAACTCAGCGCTGAATGGAATTTAAAGTTTAAGTTGTAAACAGTAGCAGCAGTATTTCTTTGTATTCTCTTGCCCAGTAGGACATGTGAACCATAACCTGCATTCCAACCATCCTCTTTTGAGTAGTATACATAGACAGACACTATTTTCTCTGTGCAGTCTTTTAGTATTTTAGTGCCTTGCTTAATTCTACTTGAGTTACTGTAAGCTGTGATATCTGAGCTTTTCTTTCTCTGCAACCTTCCCTCAATTCAACTAAGAGTACATTCCTCCTTGTGACAGCAGCTAAATTCATCAGTCATTTACTTCACAGATGTGCTGATCAAATTAAAACAGATGCCCTAAAGACTCAAACCTATGAAGTACTAAGTGCCTTTACAAGAGTAAGAAGCATAAATGTGCACACTTGGACATACTTTTGTATGCTCGTATGGAATCTCAAGCGAAGGGTGGTAGCAGACAATTGTCTTCAAATCGGATGTCACTGCAAGTTCCACCTTGCTATAAAAATAAAAAAAAACCCTTGTAACTTTCAGAAGTACTGAACAGCTGAGCAGCCCAAGTCCCAAAGAAAACTGGATTTGACCCCGCATTTATGGATCCTTAATAATCTTCTATAAAATAAGGCTCATAAATATTTGATCCAAACTTCCAATATTTTTGTTTCCTCAGTCATCTTCCCTTTTCTTTTTGGATGGAGAGAAAAAAAGGGCTAAAATAAATTATTAAAATAGATAGAAATATGAGTTGGAAAAAAAGTCTTAAACACCTTAATAATTGCATATAAAACTCTAAGCAGATGGGGATAATGATCTCTAGGACAGCATGCCTTTAAAGGATGTATGGCATCTACAATGAAAAGACAGGACACAAAGCTCTGCTTGGGCTTTCAACTTGTCTATTAGGTAGGAAATTCTGAACAAGAAGTCCTACTGTGAGTTTCCTTGAGAATATAACTTTTCTCACCTTCCTTCCCCTTCCCATGACACATTAAGCTTCCTAAAACCATGGATGACGTGGATGCAGTGTTTCTCACTATATTTGTATAATCTTTTCACATTTCTACACAAGTTTCCCATGCAGTAGCACAAAAATACCTGGACTTTGTTTAAACAACAAGCATCAATGGAAATGACTGCTCTAAGCTAATTTTGCTCTTCCACAAACAAAACTGCAGGGGCACTGGGGGTCATCAACATGTTTAGAATGAGTCCTGCAGGATTTATCATTACTACTGGAGGCAGTACTTTAGCTAAAATTATTACATATATCCAGTACTGGCAATAGATGTGTTTCTGATACCATTATATAACAACTTCACGACAGGAAGAGTAGCCCTGGAATAAACATTACATGAAAAGGTCACACATCAAAGCATGTTTACATACCAGTTGTAGTCTTCAGGGAGAACTGAGTATGTAGATTTATGGCAAGCATGATACACAGCTCCATCTACAATAAAAACCCAAGTAAAGAACTCTGATGTAAAAACAAGCAGAGCTGTGCCCAATTTAAGAATGTTTACATTTTCAATTTTCATTCTGTTTCAAATCTTAATCAGGGATTATAATCGTATTCAGTTTTAGATTAACAAACCCCCAAACTGTCTAAATAGAAGTTCATTTCAGTACACAGCTTTCTAGTGCAATCAAAAAACCAACAGTATGCAGGCAACTATGACCTATACTTACCTTCCTAGTTGTATTGTTTTCCTAAGAAAAATCACTATATGAACAAAATACCTATAGAGTTCACCATTAGGAAATATTCTTTATATATGTAAAGAACAACTCCTTATGACTTACAGGGAAGATTGTAATTTCATTCATAGCAACATTTATTATAAAAATCAAAATGAGGGACTCTGACAGGATATGTAGAGAAGTGTTTTCCTCATGAGGACAGCCAGCCAGAGGGACTGAGACCCAGGTAGGTTTGTGAGTTCTCTGTCCTTGGAAATTTCAAAGACCCAGTAAGCCCTGAGCAACGTAATGTGAATGCAGAGCTGACTCTGCTTTGAACAGGAGCCTGGACCACAGACCACTCCAAGTCCCTCCCTCATGGTTTGACTCCCCTTTTTTTTTTACAGAATCACAGAACTATTTAGGTTGCAATAGACTTTTAAGATCAAGGAGTCCAAACACAAACCTAATGTAAGGTGTTCAGTAGACCCTCACACAGGGATTGTCCTGTAGACACTGCCTTCCACAACAGGTATGCTCACCTAAGGTGGGCCTGGGACATGCCTGGAGTTGAATTCCACTGGGAACCCCATTCCTTTATTGCCAGAACCTGACACAAATCCATATGGAAGTTTCTGTGTTCAGTGAAGTTTTTTCAACAATTACAGAAATGAACAGAAATATGATCACAAGAAACAAGTCTTCACATGTTCTGAGCTTTCTGTTAAGTCTAAAAAGCTTTCAACTTTATCTGACATTACTTTATTCAGATAATTTTTTAATACAAATGGGATTCTTCATGGCTGCTCATAGCACAGCGAGAGAGCAATCATTGTGTCAGGACTGGGAAGGCTGAAAAAAACAAGAAGAAACTTTTGTGTAGCTATTTTCCTTTCAGAAATATTTTAGATGCAAATTCTTAAATTCAGAATTTCTGTTAGCACTTCCACTCTTCAGATCTTATAATTAAACTATTTTTAGTTACTAAGAAGTTGAGTTCTGGTAAACTGCAACTAAAACTTCTTTCCCTTCCTTGCCCACTTACCCCTAAAATGTACTATGTCCATTATATTTTCTCCATTACTGTCTTTTCTACCACCTTTACTATCTTTCCTATGTCTTTCTATTGACATCTAAAACATGGACAAAAATCTAAGAAACAGTACTGACTGTTTCTACTTGTTCTCTGTTTATGTTAAGTAACAAGATTTTACTGTAGCCTTTTCTCACCACTGTTTCTAAGTCAGAAAAAATAAATTTAAATCTTCAATGATAATCTGTGGTAAGAGGGGTAAGAGTGGTAAGAGAATTTATAAGCTAACTAACAGGTTAGGTGAGCATCCCATGCAGACCATGAAGGTTTTGAAATAAAAAAAAATTAAAAATATATATCCTTTAGATTATTATTAGAGCAGAGCATAGATTATCAGACTTGATTCTGATCTTCAAACAGAAAAATCAATTCCATGCTTCCATTACTTTAAATAGTACAGGAAAGAGGCTCTCAAAGAACAAATTTTAATATAGGACTTCTATAATCTTATCACTACTTACTCTGCAGTGGGACCTGCTTACAGGTTATTACTGAATGCATCCAAAAGAGGCTGGCCCGTGCAGCTCTAAGTGACACTGCCATGCTGACAGCAGAGTGAAAACCAGTCCTGGACAAGACGGAACTCAAAGAGACATGGATTGTTTTGTCCTGCAGAACACCCTCTGAAAGAAACCAGTTTTGTAACTATTCAGGATACAAAAGATTAACAATTAAATTTCTTTAATATCTTAACAAAAAATAAAATTTGTGCAACATTTTCTTTACTGTCAGTTGTTCAGAAGTCCTTATCACTTAAGACAGTGGTACCCATCTCCTTAACAGTCAAAAGTAGTATGAGACTTTATTAACCCAGATATAGTCTTTGACGGTTCAAATTTTAAAAAATCTTCCACGCCTGCGTCTTCTCCCAGGCTTTTCTGCTGGTACTCACCCACCTCAAATTTGCATCCTTCCTTCTGCACACTCCACAGAATTATTCGTGGAATATGCTTTCCTTGTTCACAATGTAAAATCATCAACCCAGTACAAAAATAGAAGTACTTATAAACTACACTTGCTGTAGTTAAAATATTCTCTACATGTAGTTAGTTGGTTTCATCCATCTCAAAAACAATAAACCTAAAAACTCAGAAACACCATTCAGAATACCTTAAATACTACCCAAAATTTCACGGAAGTAGAAAGACATCTTATGTTTTCATTGTCGACCGAAAAAGAAAACTGTTTTAAAGAAAAACTTATAATGAAGCTTAAAAACAGGTAACTGGAGACAGTTTAAAGACATACTCATAAAAATAAGGAAATAAGAGCCCTTTAAAAGTACTTAGTATTTGGTGGTTCAGAACATCGCCATAAATGTGCATTTTCCAATTGCGACACATTCAGCATTGTCTTTATCGGTGCCAATGCTGCTGAAGTTAGGGCAGCACAAACAACTACAGAGCCGCTCGTACTTGCCCTCGGAAGCTCATTAACAAAAACGGGCGAGGAACGCAGCGGATCTCGGCCGACGGGTCCAAGGACAAGGGGTCAGGCACCAGCCCGTTCCCGGCCCCACTGCGAGGACCGCTCCCGTTTAAATGGGGACAGTCCCATCCCTGAGACAGCACACAGGAAACTCCAACGCGTGTGCCAGCAACACGCGGGAACACGAAACCTGAGGCTTAGAATTAAAGGAGATATTTAGCTTAAAAAAAGAAAAAGTAATTAATCCGTCAAAGCGTGCAAAAGAATACCCGTAATCAAAGTCCTGAGCGTGCCGCACAGGGTTCAGCCCTTCCGAAAGCACACAGAGCCTCTCTCCGGCCTTGCCCCGCGCAGGCACCGCCCGCCCCGCAGCGACCCCCTGGCGGAAGCGGCACCACGCTCTTTCCGGCTCCGGCGGCGGCTCGTCCCGCGGCACGCCGGGACACGTAGTGCGGGCAGCGGGGGCACCAGCACCGCCTCCGCCAGCCTCCCCCTCCGCCCTCATCGCTGCCCGCCTCCCTCCCCTACCGCCCTCAGCGCTGCTCCGGCACCGGCGACAAGCCCTGAGCAGCTTCATGATAATATGGTGGCAGGAAGGGCTAGGCCGGGCCGGGCCAGAGGAGCAAGCGGACACAGAAGCACAGATTGATGGCATCAGTTAGGTTGGAAAAGACCTCTGAGATCATCCCGTCCAATCTTTGATCCACCTACACCTATACCATAGCAGTAAGTGCCATGTCTGGTCATTCTTGAACACCTCCAGCGATGGTGACTCCACCATCTCCTTGGGGAGCCCGTTCTAATGTTTAACAATCATTCCCATGGAGGAATGCCTCATTATGTCCAACCTGAACCTCCCCTGGCTTGAAGCCACTTCCTCTTGTGCTGTTGTCCAAAAAACCCCAGATTCATTACCTGGTATGCAACCAGCCAATAATTAGCCACTGTGGACAACACTGTCGCTGGTTGTCCAAACCCCACCTTATTACAACCTTTTTTCAGGTAGTTGTAGGGAGTGATGAGGTTCCCCTGAGCCTCCTTCAGGCTAAACACCTCCAGCTCCCTCAGCCACTCCTCAGAGGATTTACCCTGTAGACCCGTGGCCAAACACTTTCTGATCCCTCTTGGTGCTCTGGTGGTCCCCGTGCTGGGAGGGCTTTGGGAGCTCAAACCCACAGTGGAGGCACTGAGGCAAGCCCAGCATTAGCAGCAGCTGTTCAGCTGAGGGAGAGGGCACCATGCCCCATAAAGAGCCAGCAGTGCACCTGCCAGTCCTGGGAACGTGCCAACATGCCATGGTCTTATATTAGCTGCAAAACAACCCCCTCTAATAACATAATTCAAAGGCACGTCTCTGACATTATTGGCTATTTCAGAAGCTTGCAAGCATAGTCTGCTTGCTTTCCAGGTTAAATTACACAGTGGCTACAGCAGCTTCCTCTGTTCAGCCTTCCAGATCTTCACAGTACCTGTAACATTCTTCCACAGGGAAGGCCTGGATTTTGTGTAGATGAAATAGCATGTTTCCAATATTCAAGGCATACAGAAAACTCACCTGAATGTCCCAGGCACACTGCTGCCCTGGGGCCACTTTCTGTACTTCTTTCAGAGACTGAGTCACAAAGCATTTGAAAGACAAGGCTATATTTACACAACACTGATAAAAGACAAGAAGAAAAGACAAAAATCAATTGTCTGACCTGCTGCTCTAGTATCTGAAATGGCTCCAGCACTTGAAACTTTTACACATCCATGATGCCTCTAAGTCACATCAGCAGACTGTGTCTCCATTCCTGTCACAGCATTACCCTTTTGGAGACTCTTAGATAGTTTCTCCTGAAAAGCTGCAACCTCTTCCAGATATCTTCCAACCACTGCATCTTTTCTGGTCATTAGCTTGTGGTACTGCAATTTCATGCTGTCATCAGTGAAAGCCTCACAGTTTCAGTGATGTTTAACTTTGTTCTGCAGTGTCAGAGCTGTAGTTACACTGGTAACTTCCAGAAGTATAGCAGAAGTATAGCCAGAAATCATGAGTTAAGAGCTGATCACTCCCAGTAGCAGTGACAAAGGTTGCTTTTTGAGTATTTTTCTATGCAGTGGAAGGTGAAAGACATCCATTTTGGGGCTTCTTGCAATATTAGATTCATTACATCTTAGAAAAAGGGGGCAGAGATGGGCCAAAATGTTTTGCATACTACTTAGAGAGATGCAACCAAGGTGAGAAATCACAGCTTCACTACAAGGCTCCTCCAGATTTGTGGAGATAAACTCACTTGGTCATTCCAGCAAGTTCCTATGTGCAGATACAGAGGCATCTGATCTGGGCTCATGCACCAAACTGAAGCAATACAGTTCTATGTATTTTCTGCTCTGTACCAGCTCATGATTCCCACAAGAAAATCCTTGTACTCGGATGAGGGCAGCATCCTATACAATCAAGCAATCATCCACTACAAGCAAGACAGTGGTTCTACTGATGGGTAAATAAAACACTTTGAGGATTTTAAACTCAAGGACAATGCTGAAAAAAATAAAATGGTAATAAGCTATCTGAAGCAAGTGCACTCAGGAGATTAAAATAAAGGAATTAGTGAGCTTCAGGAATATCTTGTCCACAGGCATAGTGGGGATAAAACAGAGTTATTTCAGTCACTCTTGCCAGGAACAGTTTGTGGGAAGTGCTCAGGATTCTTGACTTTCTTCTGGTCACCTGCAGTGTGACACACCTGTATGCAATGTGTGCTCTGTGTGTGTGTTTTTGTGTGTGAACCTCTGACAAGCACATTAGGCCTTGATTTCCTTCCTAGGAAATACTAGGTAAAATTAAGGTTTCTCTGACTTTTCTTGAAGGTGCTTATGAATTAATCACCATAACTTCTTCAAAAGATTGCCTAAACTCAGGGATGATGATGCCTGTGGTTGACACCTCTGATTCTTAGGTGCTTTCTCAAAAGGGTATTGTTCACCCATGCAGGAGACAAAAATTCTTCGCTGTCCAGTGGAAAACTTGAATTTACTCCCTTCACAGCTGGAGACCACTGTAAATTTCACTGGTTTCTTTCTCCGGTGCAAGACACTTTTTTTCATCTTCTCTATATGGAGCAGCAACTCTTAAAAATAAAATGAAAAAAAATTAAAACCTTCCTAGCCCCCTAGATATTGTCTCCCAATAAAAAATACTTAATCTTGATATGCTTGAATATATTAGTCACAATTACAATATAAGACTTCTGTGGTGCTCCTAAATAAATGTTTCCTATATCAATGTATTTGTTTTTAAAAAGACAATTTTTTACTCTTCAGTGCCATATGTACTTCCTGAGGACTGCATACAGACACACACTTGCAGATATGCAGGCTCTCCTCAGACCCAAGTTTGAAAAAGCAGAATTTCTAATGTTACTGATGAATGTGACCAACAGTGGTGGGATTTTATAGGCTGGTGGCATTGAGTTGTTAACGGCTAAGAAGTTAATTCATTAACGAGATTGTAAAGATCAACAAAAGCTTTGATTTGAAGCTACAGTCTGAACTGCTTGTTTTCAATGATGTATTTTTTTCTGTAAGGATGTTATTCTGGAAATGTGTGCTTTTAGAACATCACTGTAATGGCAAGTCTTGTAACTTAAATCCTAGTTCTAAAAAGTTGCAATTGAAGGTACCACAGAACTTTATTTTTATTTTTAAAAAACTGAACCACATACCCTGCTAGGCTTCCAGG
Organism: Rhipidura dahli; assembly: GCA_013399225.1. Classification (NCBI taxonomy): domain Eukaryota; kingdom Metazoa; phylum Chordata; class Aves; order Passeriformes; family Rhipiduridae; genus Rhipidura; species Rhipidura dahli. The sequence continues at coordinate 531,481 of VXAC01002802.1, read as the reverse complement.
CTATTTTTATGTGGTTTCTATAAAAAGATTTTTAGGAGATAGTAGATAAGGTCTACCCCCTCCCTGACGCATAATGTTCTGCAAGTCTATTCTTAGCAGCATGTTCTGACAGATTACAGCTTTCTGGTAGGGAGATAGGAATTGCTTGAGGACGGCTCAGAAGCGTGACTACACACTTCTCCAGCATGTCTGGAGATGGGGTTATTAATAACTGCCAAGGCCCTTGCTTGCCTCAGCAGCTTGTAGGCAGCAAAGGGGAAAGTCACTCAGTCTGCATTGGCTCAACAGAAAGGTTGTTCTCTCTGTTACCTGTGGAGATCGATGGAGGCACTAATGCTGAGTTCCAGACCTCTGGGACTTCATGTCTTTGGAAACCTGGAAAGTTTTGTTTCTAGGTTGCTCTCTCACTGAAGATAAACCATCGACCTGCTCTTACTCCAACAGTCAATTACAAACTTCTCCAGGAAATGCTCTAACTGATCAGATGGTTGAGCTATAGTTAGGCCACAAACACTATGAAGTGATGAGGGCAGGACTTTGTTGGTTGGCTCTGTTTTAGAAGAACAAATTTATAAATCAAAGATATCATCTGCACTGGCGTGGGTTTTGTGTGAACAGTTGCACAGACACACACACTGCCCTTCTGAGAAATGGGAAATTGGACCTGGCTGTTCTAGCTCTTCTGCTGCACTGGCATATTTAGGAAATTGTTACTTAGTAAAATCATTCAGGCCAGATCATTGGCAAACTGAATATAATACACATTTATTTTTTTCATAGAAACCAATGTTTCAAAATATTCCTAGGAATAAGCATTTGGCTCCATTTATTTCCTTTTAAACTGGCAAGGTGCTATACAGACATACCTAGAAGTGGACCTGAATTTGTGAATGGATATATTTGTTTTGTCACAAAGGTTATGTCTTAACAACGGGGATGGATGGGCCTCCACTCCTGAAATACTGTATCTTAATTTCTGAGGTTATCCTATAAATGTAGAAATCAAATTTCTAATGAGACACTGTTGTTTAGTTATGGTCTTAATTCTCAAGTTTTCTAAAGTTATGTTGTAGACAGACAGATTTCTATGTTTTAAGTCAATCTGTGAACAGCCAAAGAACATGCCAAGGCTTATGTAAGTAGGCCCTCTTCATTCTGTAGCATATCTCACACCATCTCATCACTAGTCCATCCTGTTACTGGTAAGGAGGAAGCTGCAACTGTAAATAACAGATGACAAAACTAAAGTGCCTCAGCAGTCATATGCAGTCTAAATAATTTGTGTTCCTGTTGATTACCATAGTCTAAGGAAACCATATTATGCCTCTATTCAAGCAGCCACTTAATGAAAAAAATCAAAAGTTATTTGCTGCAGTGAAGGCTCCTACTCATAGCACCCCATTTAGATGTTCTAAGTTGGTAAAAAATATAACTGGTGGGGGTTTTTTCTTCTCTCAGTACAGTTTCACCCAGTCCTGCCGGTTCAGATAATTCTGAAATTGTCCAGTGACACTTTGAATTACTGCTAAATGAAAAAGACTGCACTTCTGTGCCTTAGTTTCCCCCTTTGTACATAGGCATCATAACAACCCTTGTGAAAATACTCTGGGATTTATTGAATTCTGTATGTGTACACACAAACATCCAGTTTTTGCTGTATAACAGATTTTCTACATTACTTGACAAAAATATAGAAATGCTTTTATGCAAATATAAAGAATCTGGGGTTTGAAATAGAGTTGTAATTGCAGTAAGACTTCTATTAGACTGCAAAGAGGGATGGAAGGAGGAAGTAAGATTAGTCAGACACAGGCTTAGCTGGCCTGGATGCACCCATTCAATGAGTAATGTGATGACAGCAAAAGCTGTCACAGGAAGATGGTCAGCAGATGTATTGAATTGTTCTGGGAGTATTAATTGCCTAATTGCAATTACTTCTTTACCTTTCCTGCCTGTAGTAGCCTTATAGAACACTTTGCTGGTGAATTAGGTGGTTGCCTAACTTTGTTCTTTGAACTGCTGTAATCCCAGCAATGATGCGATAATCACAGGTTTGTAGGAGGAGGATTGTGCTCTCCATCCCGGCCTTTGCAGTGGTGCAGTGGGACAAGATCAGCTCAGCCAACAAAACAGGTCACTGCTGCAGGAGGGGGTAGTCCTACATCCACACCATCTCACTCTGTTTCCTGCTGCTTCTCTTGTGCCAGCTCTGATACCTCGGTGAGCTGGTCAGAAAGGTAACTTAGCCAAAAAAACCCAGAACAAGCCCCTGTACCCCAGTAGATACATACCAATGGCAAGAGGGGCTCAGCACTATAGGGCAGGGAAAGGGAGTGGGAGCTCAGTGTTGCCTGCAGCTTCTCCATAAGGCTGAGGGGCATCTAAAGCTGGGTTAATAACTCATGGATACCAGGAGGTGCAATTTCACTCCCACTTGTGTTACGTTTTGTCATCTGTGGCTTGACAGACCCCACTGTAAGCCAAACCAATTCATCAGTCCAGCAGAGGACCAGACTGAATGGCTGTTTTTCTGCCAAATTAATGTATTGCATCAGCTGAGCAGAATGAACAGCAGGGGAAATGCCATGTTTAAGGAAGGAAGGTAGAAGGAATGAGATGGGAAAGGGAAGAAATAAGCCCTCTTTTTAACAGATAGACTCAGCTGTTTGGTGTAACTTAATCTCAGGTATGCGGTTTCACACTATCCTTAATGCAGGAAACTATAGACAGTCCTTTTCTCACACCTTTAGGCATGGGTTCCTGTCCCCTTCTTCATGCCTCACCTGTGCAGCTGTGTGGCTGCCTGTGGTTCACAGCAGCTCAGTGCTCACCCAGGAACCATTTGTGCTTTTGATCAGCTCATTTGAGGTGAGATCATGGTGTGAGCTGAGGGAGCATCAGTGCGTGGCAGAGGAGGAGGGCAGCAGACCTTTAGCAGCAATGCAAATACAGGTTTGTGGCGTAGCATTGACATGAAACTACACACTCAGTAACCACTGTGGAGGCAGGCCTTGGTGCAGCTGGGCCGTAGGAATGAATGCCCGTTTGAATGGGGACTACAGGTGACACCAGTCTGACTGAATACTGTCCTGAATTTCCTCTGAAATGCAAATATACATGTTGCTTTATGTAATGAACCAGCAGCCACTGTAGTGTGACAACACCACTTTTCTAAAGGCAACCTGCATCTTCAGGCACCCTGAAGCCAAGGATCAGGGAGCAGTAGGGTAGCCCTGCTCCCTTAGGACGGGTGAGCCAGGATCTGAGGGCAGCCTGAGGCAAGGCGAGCAGTGACTCCATCAGTGAGGCGCAGCCCCACTGCCCCAGAGGCACCTGAGAGCACAGCTGGTCACTGCAGTGAGGCCTGTCCTGGGATCAGCAGGCGGGACACTGTAACAGGCCAGGTCTGAGGCTGGTTCAGGAGCTCCTGGCAGTCAGGCAGGCACAGCCTGAGCTCAGGAAGGACTCAGCACCCAGGCTCATTGAAGGGCGAGGGTGGATGCCCGTGATGAGGCTGTCACAGCAATTAAGGTCTGTTTGTGCATACACTGCCCTGACACAAAGCTGTGTCTTCAAAACAGCATCTAACAAAGCCTTTACTAATCATCCACAGTCCTGTCAGATACCCTGGAACTGTTTGTCAGCATATATCTGACGAAATACATGCATAAAATATTCCCAGATTTCCTCACAGTCTGATTGAGATGCAGGGTATATTTTAGAATAGTAAGGGACCATACAGTTAGCAATTCCTGGTGCTAAAAGAGGACAGAATTCCAGGCAGTGAGTCTTAAGGAAAGATTTCAATTTAATTTAAACAAAGACATAGCATCTAAGTCTTTCAGCCCAGTAAAACCAACACCAGACTGAGTCAGGGAGGGCAGCTGTCTAAATGAGGATGCATGACTTCACTACTTACAATACTTGAGATGAAAGAAGGATTTTTTTTTCCCATAAAACCTTTATTTTGCAAGACAAATAATAATAAAAAAAAGGATTGCTGAAATACTCTGGAAGTTTTGACAAACTACACTTGTAGCATTATGGGAGGCTAGTTTTTTGTATCTGCTTTTCCTTCTTTCTTTTTCTCTTCTCTGTCCTCCCTCCTATGTCCTTCAAGAAACTTTTAAAAGTTTTAGGTGATTTTAATGGAATTGTGTTATGTTTAATGGCATATGTGACTTTGAAAAACTGTATGGATAAAGAATCATTGTACTGCTCAAAATAAATAATCTGGCAGAGAAGAATAAATACATTTTAAGAATAACCTTGCACTGCAGAGCAGGAGTGCTGAAGTACTGTTCTACCCAGGGAAGCAGAAGCATGCTAGGCTGGGTTGCCCATGATGCTTCTCCAAGGATGTCTTCCAAGTACCATGCCAGATGGAGAATATGCACACAGAGCAATGCAGGCTGTGGTCCAGAACCTAGTTATGGCAGCAGTGTGGAAAATCCTGAAGGACAGGGGAGGGCATTAGAAGGTCATTGGGTTGGGAAGGCACCTGGAGGACGCAAGAATTTCTATGGGGTGTGGCTAGCTTGAGGAGAATAATCTCCCCTGGCACTTACATGCCTTGTTCCAGCTCTGATTCAGAGGACTAAGTTGCTGTCTTTGGGAATTTGAGAATGCTATTAAAGAAGGACAATTTTTGCTACAGCTTTTCCTGGAAGATATCCCTTGGTCGAGAGGAAGTGCAAAGAAGCAAAGTCTACAGTCGATATTCTGGAGTAGCCAGTTTGGATGGCTTTTCCAACCTGATAAGAATACTCAGGGATCTCTGCAGCAGTCCTTCTAGAAGCTATAATGACTATGGGGAACAATCTAAATCTTTGTAGATATGATAGCAGAAATCAATGGTTTTGTTCACTGCCACCTCCTGATCAAGTGAACTTCAAAAGCCTTTTCATAAAAGGAGCAAGAAGGAGAGGTGTAATGTGAACTCCCAGGATGTGACAGACCACTTGTTGTGCAACATAAGCTATCAAAACATAATAAGCCAGATTGACTTGCTGCAACTTCAGACTGAAGCAAGATTCCTGGTCTTCCGCACTTGAACAGGTCCACTAAAGGCAACACTGATGAGCATTTATTTGAGCCAATTGTGCTCTCTCTTGCTGCTCCTCACAGACTTTCAAGAAACTCCCACAGAGCCTACATCCATGTTTTCTTCCACATATGCCAGTCCTTTAATGGACAGTATTTTGTGTAAAAAATAAAAAGTGTAAAAGAAAGAAAGAAAAAAAAAAGGTGAATGCAGAAACAAAGAAAGAGAAATAATTCAGCATACACTATAACAAAATGCATTGCTTTTCAATTACTTTTGTCTTGAGGGTATGTCCCAGTGAAGCTGCTTTGATGTCTAAACAAGTGTTGGAGTCATGGAGTCTTTCTCCTAGATTTGCCATTGCCAGAGAACTTTTCTTTCTACAGAATACACAAAAAATATGTCCTGTTTAAAACCAGAAGAAAACACTTCACAGGGCACATAGGGTCCTATTCCTGGCTGTGCTGCTAGCCTGCTGAGTAACCTATGGGAAATAAAGTTCATCCTTCTGTGCTTTTATTTCCCATAAATAATGATGGGCATTCTTAAATGTTATTTTTACTACGCAGCTGTAGTAATGTTCTAGTAAGCTTGTGCAGTAATTATACTCCAATGTTTACAATATTCATCTTTCTTCTGAAAAGGAAAGGAGGTTCACTAAGCAGGCATTATTAAGACTAAGATCACAGAATTGTTAGGGCTGGAAGATCATACTTCCAACCTTCCTGCCAAGGCAGGTTCAACCAGGAGCAGGTGACACAGGAACACACCCAGGTGGGTTTGGAATGTCTCCAGAGAGGGAGACTCCACGACCTCCCTGGGCAGCCTGTTCCAGTGCTCTGTCACCCTTTTCCTCATGTTGAGGTGGAACTTCTTGTGTTTTAGTTCATGACTATTATTCTTTGTCCTGTCGCTGGGCACCACTGAAGAGTCTGGCGCTATTCTCTTGACACCCAATTTTGAGATATTTTTATGTATTGCTGAGATCCCTCCTCAGTCTTTTCTTCTCTACTTTAAACAGGCCCAGCTCCCTCGGTCTCTCCTCGTAAGAGAGATGTGCCAGACCCCTCATCGCCTTTGTGGCCCTATCAGTAGCTCGTTATCTTTCATGTACTGATGCTCTAAGGTACCTTTGTGACAGGTTAGGTCGGCTCCCAGAACCTAGCAGTCAGGGAAGGGCAGACGTTTCGCGCTGACGGTGGTTCCCCCCAGCTGGCGCTCACTGCTGACTCCACACCGCGACCCCTTCATCCTACATTTCCCGGCGTCACGCGCGCAGGGCGGTGCCACAGGAAGCGCGGCGCGGGTCTTTCCGGCCGTGCGCGCGCCCCGAGCGGAGGCGCGCCCCGAGCCTGCACCGACGAGACAAGATGGCCGGGCTGCCCCGTAGGATCATCAAGGTACCGCCGCGTGCTCTCCCCGCTGCGCTGCGCTCCGCCGTGCCCCGCCGGAGGCGCCGGGCACGCTGGGCCACGGTCCCGCGTGGAGGGTAGCGCNGCGGGAGCGGCCGGGCCCTCCTGGCGGGCGCGGGCCCGCGCCCATCGCGGGGATTGCCCGGGCGGCGGCGGCGCCCCTCGGCCCCCGGTGCTGCCGAGCGCTGGTATCTGCGCGCCCTTCGGGACCTGGAGCTCGAAAGGCGCCGGGCACACCCCCCCCACCGTGTTGTGCCGGCCGTGCGGCTCCTCACCGGGGGCTTCCGCCCGGCCCCGGTTCCCCGGCACAGCTCTCGGCGTGCTTGGGCCGGGGGAGGGCGGCGGTGGCGCCGTGCTCGGGTTCCTCCTGTGCGCTGAGGGACAAGCCACAGCGGGCAGCTAAACCTGGGCTGCAGCGTGTATGCGTCGGGACATTGGCACCGGTGTACCCGCTGGGTCAGCCTGCTTACTACTACATTTGCTCGGAGCTGTCGGCCCTTAACCTATTAACGTGTCATGCTGGCGGTTCAGTGTCGTGTTTCGGCTTTGATTTGCCAGGGTTCGCAAGGGCTCTTAACTTTGGGGTACTCTTAGGAGATCCTCCGAAATCAGTTCCAGCTTAAGACTTGAATAATTTGGAGTCGCTTACTGGAGATACAGGTAGCTGCATTGCAAGCTATCAAAACATAGCTCGGTCCTGTCGCTCATGCCGTTGTTCCTGCCGGGCTGCTGTCTCCTACTCGATTTGTAATGGTATGAATTGAAGCCCTCGAATTGGGGGGTCATTCCCTTTACAAAAGTTATTAAATGATTCCACTAAGGTTCGTTAGCCCTCGTAGGAAATGACATCATCCTCATAGCTCGTTGCAGTGAATGGGTCTTCATTTATAATACTGTGAAGCTTTCTTGGTTGGCAACCATTGTAAATAAATTAATGTAGAAAATGTTAAATAATGGATGAAAAAATACAATTGTTTTGTCTGAGACGTCAAGTTATCAAGCAGGTGATAGAGATGAGGTAAAATAAGGCAGGAGTACTGTTTATCTTCCATGAAACAGAACTAAACTACAATTAGTGCTCAGAATTGTAAGCAGTAAAAATAATGAAAACCAATCTTACATATATTGGTGCTTATCCAGTTGCCTGAATGCACAGCATGCTAAGCTGAATGTATTTCAGGTGTGAGAGGGAACAGTGATTCATAATACAGTGGAACTGGTATTTATCACAGAGTTGCAGTAAGAGCACAGTCATGAGGCTGGTGTCTGTGTTAAATTTTTCATTGCCCTTGACAATTCCCCAGAATACAGCCAAGAACTGCACCCACTTATGCTGGTGCGTAAATTTTCTTCTTGGTGCTTTTGTTTTCTTCATGCTTTTCTAGAAAAAACGCTGGCATAATTTACACGACTCACTTCAAAGATATGTGGTGATGTGGGACTGTTTCTTTTCCTCCTGGAGAAGAAAGGTGGAGGGCAAAAGAGTGTCCTAGAAACTCCAGATTTTTTATGGAGGACCCTCTTAGGCGTTTTTTTGGGTTTATCTATTATAGGATGGTGTGTGTGATGGGTTGGGTGTTTCATGTGTGCATTATAGGTTGTCTGCAGCCAGTCTAGAGCTTTTAAATCTTGGCTTGGTTGTGTTAGATCATTAGCTCTTCAGCTCCTGTGCAGTGCATACCTTAGGTTGCCAGATGTGCAGATGATCCAGGACTTGAGTCTGACTAGTTACTACAGACTCAAAAATGTGCAAAGTCATATTTTGAAATATCGCAGCTGCAGAGGTGCAGACCCAGAAATATGCCTGCTTAAGTCTTTGGGAGTCTTGAGTGAGGATTATTTTGATCTTTGTTATCATGCCAATGGCGATTTTAGTGTTAAATTTCCTATTCTGGGTGCCTTTGGTGGGGAGGAGGGAGTGAACTCAGTTGCTAGTGAGAATTTGAAAGATCAGGAAAGGAAATGGAAGAGAGAGGAAAGAGCTGAGTAACGGTAAAATAACTCCAGTAAAGAAAATTAAATCTTCGTGTTATGCACAGTAATAAATTTTATGACAAATAAATGGCTTAGGTTACTTTTAGGGAAAGACCTTCTCCCTTTTCTCTACATGCACCCTTTGTGTTGCCATCCAGGGGAGATTGTCGATGGCTGCTTGGGGCTAGGAGAGTGTATTTGGACTGTAATGAAGTCCTTAGCCTAGCTGGCCGCTCCAAATGCAGTTGGCATTCTCTGTCTTGAGCGACTGCTGGCAGATGGCCGGGCTCTCAGGTTGACTTGCAGCCCTGTACTCCTCAGCCTGCGTCTTTGCTATGCGCAGGCTGTCATCCAGCCCAGGAGAACAGCAGGAGCTTTCCTTGTCATTGCAGGAGTTCTGTTTATATTTCCAATCCTTTCTTGAAGCTCAATGAAGAGGTGACAGTATGGGTGTTGCAAAGCAGTTGTTGCAAATATACAGAATTATTCCTAATTTGCTGTCCTCAGATTACTTAGAAACAGGCTTTAATAAAGTGCGTATGGGAACGGTCTCTAAGCTCAAAAGATGACTTGCTTTAGAATTATGACTCTTAGCACATCACAAATGGTGAGTAGAAAACACTGATATAGTTTTGAATCTTTAAAGGCATAATCAGAGTTGGAAAGCCTTGTATCTTGTGAATAGAGAAGAGGTATTTTTGTTTTCCTCAGTAGTTCCAACACCAGGGTCCTATGAGAATAATCTTGACCAAAAAAAAAAAATCTATTAATGGAAGATAAAATGTGTTTTTGGCACATTTACATAGATGTGTGGTTTTGATGCTGTAAACTTTTTTCCGAAAAGTGACTATTTCCAATATTAGGTGAGCCTTTGCAACAGACAATAAATAAGCCTAGTGACTTTTACTTTCAAGCACTTATTACATCAATTTTTTCCTGTGTTGCAAAGTCACGTACCTCCAGTCGAGTAAGGAATTGAATTGCATCTGAATGTTTTTCTTGGCTGACATTCAATCCACCTCACTGGTGTGTCAAGTGAAGTCAGTGTATCTGAATGGAGTGGACAATACTGCCCTATATCATCTTTTAAATTTTTTTTCCTGCTGTTTTCATTGCTGCAGTGATCTCATCATTCATGATTTGATGCACAGGTCTGTAAGTTGACTGTAGCCAGTTGTTAGTAGTGCTTATGTTACACTCACTGCAGCTGCTCCTATCATAAAGTAACCATCTGAAGCAGTGTCTGAGGCTCCTGCAGATTTTTTTTTTCTAATGAATTTATCAGTGTTAAATTACAGAGGCTTTGATTTCCTCCTCTGCACAATACTGTGGCGTTTGAGATATGCATTCCTTGCTATTTACTATATGAAGCTATTTCCATTATCTGCAGTGAACTCCTGCTTGCTGTATTTTTTGAGACTGGGAATGCTTGGACAGCTAGCTACAAAATGCTTTTTCAACATGTAAAATTTCTGGGAGATTTTATGGAGATTCTCTTCATGTGTGTGATGCTAGGCACTTACAGCATTCTATATTAGAGGTCAGTATAATCAGCTTCATATGTTTGGGGTTTTTTTTTAAGTATAAATCAGGAACTGCATCTGGAACTTTCTAGAAGTTCTTTAAAAGTATTACTGGCAGCCAACTTGAAGTTTCTTTTTCTTGAAAGCTGTGGTTTTTTGAGGCATGGACTTCTGTCTCCACATGAAAATTGAAGATTTTCCACTGCTGCGAAGGATTTTGAAGAAATCCACTGCTACTTTTTGATTTCTTTGACATTTCTGACCACAATAAAAAAAAAAGACTTGAGGTAAACCTAATACCTTTTTGTGTTTTTTTGTATTTCTTTGGATGGTGGTTAGGCACAGAAAACATTACTTCTGGAGAATGCTATTCCTTGACATTTGTCTGAGAGTGTAATGTCTTTTTGCACCTTGTTTGCAGTTTGAATCTTGCAGATAACTTCCAATTTGATAGAAAAGTGAAAATTTTGGGAATTTTCAGAAGTGCTTTTGTAGTGTTCTTGAAACCATCTTCTCCTGCTTCTCACCATGTAGAAAGGTGGAAAGATAATACATGTGCTGTTTTGCAACCCTCATTGAGTCTTCTGGCCAGGTGACCAATATAGCATGGGCTGGCTGGGATAGTGGGGGGGGTGTATATAGGCAGGTGTTGGGAGCCTGAAGGGAGGACAGATGTTTTGTGCAGGTATGGGAGGGAAGCTGAGAAGAAGGCTTAGATCTAGAAGATAAGAAAATTTTCCAGTTAGGTCTAGTTAGGTTAAGTTTTAAAAAGAAAATGTGGAGTCAGGTCTTTAAGAGGACTCTGGAAACTTTTCACAACCTTTTCCTTAAAGAAGCTTTCAGTAGACCCTGTAGAATGAAAACTGAGGAAAACCCAAGCAAATAAACCAGATAGAGGCAATAATCTTGTTTGGACCATCTTGTATAATACTTGAGCAACTTTGAGGAAAAACCTATAGTAAACCAATGGATTTTTATTGCTTTGCATGCAGTTGTTTTATATTGTTCTTATCTGTTATGTTTAGATGGCTTTCAGAGTATCATCAACATTTCTTTTGTGTAATAGTACAACACAAAACCACATTTTTGTAGTTACATGAGACTGGTGGATTAATAGTGGGGTGCAAGTTTCCAATTCTGCCATGGATGGTGTGGTGGGTTGACCCTGGCTGTAGGTTGCTTTATCCCTCCTCTCCTCAGTGGGGCAGGGGAGTGTCCAGTGTCAAGAGAATCACAGGGAGGGATCACTTGCTCAGTGTAGTCCTGGGCAAAACAGACTTGACTCGGGAAAAGTAATATCATTTATTACCTGTCAAATCCAAGTAGGGTAATGAGAAATTAAACCTATACCTTAAAACACCTCCCTTCTCCATCCCGCCCCCAGCCCCACCTCCACTTCTTCCTGGGCTCAACTCCATTCCTGATTTTCCTCTCTCTCCTACCCCTCAGTGGTGCAGTGAAATGGGGGTTCTGTTCAGTGCATCACACATTTTCACATTGCTCTTTCCTCCTCAGGGACAGGACTCTCTGTACTCTTCCCCTGACCAGCATGGGGTTCCTCCATGAACTTCTCCAACGTGTAGGTCCTTTCCACAGGGTGCAGTTCTTCAGGAATGTGCTGCTTCAGTGTGGTTCACGAGTTCACACCACGTGGGTCACACCTCCTGCCAGCACACCTGCTCCAGCGTGGACTTCTCTCTCCACAGAACCTGTCAGGAGCTTGCTCCACTGTAGGCTTCCCATGGGGCCACAGTCTCCTTCGGGCACATCCACCTGCTCCAGCATGGGGTCATCCACGGGCTGAAGGGGAACAGCCTGCGGTACTGTGGGCTGCAGGGGAATCTCTGCCCTGGCACCTGAGGCACCTCCTCCCTTTGCTTCTGCGCTGACCTTGGTGTCTGCAGTTACTCTTTGCACATAATCTCATTTCTTTGGCTGCTGCTGCCTAGCTTGTGGGGTTTTTTTTGCTTTCTTAAATATGTTACCTCAGAGGTGCTACCACCATTGCTGATGAGCTCAGCTTTGGCCAGTGGCAGGTCCATCTTGGAACTGGCTGGCTCTGGCTCTGTTGGACATGGGCGAAGCTTCTGGCAGCTTCTCACAGAAACACCTTTGTGGGCCCCCCCAGTACCAGAACCTTGCCATGCAAATGCAGTACAGATGTCATTTGGACAGAAGCTCGGTATGAATTACTGATTGCTTTAACCACACTTTGGTAATTGACTCTACACTGTATATTAATGCAAGCCTCCAATGCAAGTGTGCTCCGTCAGTATAACTGCAGGAATGGTTTACAGTCTTAGCTTAGTGAATTCAGTTATGCCTCACTTTACTATAGCTGGAGATGCCCCATAAAAAGCTCTATCTGTGCTAGTACATAGATAATTCTCTAGGAATTTACATAGGATCTCAGATTCACAGTTCCAAAATCCTGTAATCTGCTGTGGAAAAGTTGAGGATGAGGTCATTCTTGGGGAGAGTGCTGCTGACCTTAAAATGCCCCTCTTCATGTTACTGTTTGGCTACAAAGTCTTCTTCCAAGAGTGGGTGGATTCTGGAGGTTTTTTGGTTTTTTTTCTTCTGGGAAGGCACTGCTACTAGGCGTCCATTTGTCTTCATCTTGTTGCAAGTGGTTTTGCAGTGGTTAAGACTCTGTGGTGATGGGAGCTGGAGAGCCAGAAGTGTGTAAAAGGATTGTGAGCAATCCAGAGTTCATTCACAGTGCTTGCTTAGCAGAGCTGTAGTTTCAGTTTGCTGGACAACTGTCCATATATTGAGTACTAGTTAATGTTTTGTAAATCTGCTGTACCACTGTTTTAGTCTTTCTTTTTTACAGCTGATGCCTTTGACATGTTGACACTTGGAATGTTTTCTTGCCTTTGATTTGGGAAGCAGTGTTGGATCCAGTTGGGGTTGGTGGTGGGGTCTGGGAACCTGCAGGGTGGTAGAAGCAATAGTGTACGAGAGACATGAGCCCAGTAACGAGTCCAGGAAGCGGGGGCTTGTGGAATGCTGACACTTGGGGATTATGTGGCAAGGAAAAGAATTCATGTGGAGGCTTGCTTTTCTGAACTAAAGTGTAGCCTTCTATTTATGATGCTTGACCCTTGCTTTACAGTTAAATGGGCTTTGCTGCTAATTCTTTTTTTAGTTTTCCTAAAAGGTAATGTTATTTTCAGAAGATTTGCTTCAATGAAGTTATTTTAATTTTAATGTAAACATTCTGAAATCTTTCTGACAATATGACATCTGCTTAGGTAACCAGCTTATTTTCAGTAATGCTGGTTACAGCCAGTTCTTTACATAATTGTAGCTAATGAATTGATAGACCTGGAAGTATTTGTGCCAAAATGTGATGTAATTTTATACTAAGTTTTGAATTAAATCTTTGTAGTTTTCTGAGGCAGCTTTACCCTATATGTAGAAGACAGTTTTGACTGATAAGTTTCACTTTTTCCTACTGCCTCCCCCTCAAAAATCAAAGCAAAAACATGTATTTTTTTTACTTTCTTGTGTGCAATTTATCACTTCTTGGTGAAGGAGATCAGTGTGATCTTCCCCCTTATCACACTCAGGCAGGAAAGAATTGTCATTTGGCAAGTAATTATAACTTGTCAATGTGCCAGTATACTGCCTTAAGTTTTGCCCTGTGCAGCTAAAGCCTTTAGTTTCTATTTCATACCCCCAAATTAATCTGGACTATTGGATGTAGTTGGAAGGTAATGGCATGGGTGTTCTGGCAAGGGTTACCTGTGGTCAGAATGAAAGTATGAAATAAATGTATTCTCTGCATAGTCTGAATTGAAATGCCAAAGTTGGTTGTTACACTTTTTTTTTTTTTTGCAGAGCTGCACAAGGTGAAGAAGTTACCACCCAGTGAAGTTAGATTACCAGAAGTTTGTGAAGTGATGAATCTGGCTCATTCTTGTGTCAGCCTCCCAGTACCTAAAGCAGGCCTACAAAAGAGCTGGAGAGGGTCTTGTTACAAGGGCATATAGGGATAGTACAAGGGGAATGGCTTCAAACTGAGAGAGGACAGGTTTAGATTAGATGTAAGGAAAAAATTCTTTACTGTGGGGGTGGTGAGGCACTGGAACAAGTTGCCCAGTGAAGTTGTGGATGCCCCATCCCTGGAAGTGTTTAAGGCCAGGTTGGATGGGGCTCTGAGCAACCTGGCCTCATGGGAGTCCCTGCCCATGGCAGGGGAGTTGGACTAGGTGATCTTCAGGGTCCCTTCCAACACATGCTGTTCTATGATTCTGATTCAGGTTCAGCAGCCTTACTGTATGAACAGATTCAGCTTGGACTCTGCTGGCACAAAAATTTTTGTGCCAGTGTGTTGAACTTAGACTGAGGAACTGACTTGGCTCAGAACTCTGCAGTAAAGGTTATTTCTTAAGCCAAATCAGTTCTGTGATCTCATCTGTTATTTGATTTTGCAAACGCTTGGGCTGATGAAGGGAGTGCAGGGAAGGATGACTGTTCTAATTAGCACTGCTGCTGCGAAGTTAGAACTTCCCATTCAGGCAAAGTTGCATTTGCAAGGAAAGGAAATGGTGGAGGTAGTTACATGAAATTAATCAAGAAGGACTGAGATCCATGCTGAAATGGTGGTAGAAAAGCAGTTTGACTTAATTGTAAACTCAACAGTCAAAGAAGAATGAAACAAAAGGACTTCCACTCTCAATGACTAAAAATTAGTGGGACTTGGGTGTAATTTAAAAAAAATCCAAACCTCTTTGCTTTTTGCTGTTGGTAGTGTCTTTTCATCTGTTTTAAAAATCTTCCTGGGGGATTTGGCAGCAAATGTCTGATCTCCCTTAGGAAGCAAATACAGAAATGATTGATGAGCAATCAGTTAAACTGAAAGATCTCTCTTTTTCCTCATCACATTTTCTCCCACATAAATTGTTATGTGTGATACTCTGCAAGTGTGTTATCATTTCAATTGTAGCAGGAAATGGAGCTAGAGGTTTTAATTTTAAGTCTGTCATCTCTTTCTCAAAAGTTCTTAGTTTTCAGTGTCATTTGTGGAGTCTGAAACATTCTCTAAAAGTGGTTCTGGATACAAAAGTTAAAACACAGATTAAAAATTACTGTGTGATTTATGCTGAGGTGGGCTGGCTTTGGCCAGATGCTCACCCAGCCACACCCTCTCCCCACCTCAACCTGGCAGGAGGGGAAACAATAAGCAGGAGAAGTTCATGGGTCAGAACAAAGAGAGGTCATTTACTGATAATCACCATGGCAAAACAGACTCAATTTGGGGCAAATTAATTAATTAATTTGCTTCCAGGTGAGATAGAATTGGATGTGAGAAACAAAGAATTAAAACAGTGCTTTTCTAATACTCAACTTCAGTCCTTCACTCCTTACTCCCCAACCCACCTGTCCCTGATGAATGCAAGGGGATGGGAAATGGGGGTTTATGGTCAGTCCACAACAGCTCCTCTCCGCTGTTTCTTCCTCCTCACACTTTTCCTGTGCTCCAGAGTGGTGCACTCCACGGGATACGATGTGGGCGTCTGCTCCACTGTGGTCTTTCATAGGCTACGGAGAATCTTTGCACCAGTGCCTGGAGCTCATCCTTACCATCCTTCTCTGACCTTGGTGTTCACACTGCTTTTGCTCACAAACTCTTTTT